>JAYMFT010362871.1:0-22690 GCA_038088735.1 Panulirus argus
TATATATATATATATATATATATATATATATATATATATATATATATATATATATATATATGACAGGTAAAAAAAAATCTAGGTAATTTAAAGGACGCAGGCAAAAAATATCCTTAAAATCTATTGCATAAATATCAGGAACTTGACATATGAATATTTCTAAAAATCACCCTTCACGTGGTTCACAAACTTTCTAATTTCCATTAGCAGTTAATATGACAAAAAAGACCCTCAGAGGGTTATACAGGAGAATCAAAAGAGGATTAGTCTACTTGATGGAGGAGTATAGCGAACTTGAAAAAAAAAGAGTAGAGAAGGGATATAGTAAGACTAATATGGATCACGAGTTTAGGATAGCTCTAAAGGATCGAGGTCAAATACTGCATGGTCCCATCATACGCATCCAACAAAGGCCTGTACGAAAAACAAGCTTTTGAGAACAGCTCTTACGATACCTAACAACGAACAGGAGCGACATTACACATACTGATTTCCTTTCTGTAACTACCAGATATGAACTACACACCTTAACATGATTTAGGTGTTGTCTATAAAGGAGGTGAAAAAAAATAGGTATATTGCAAGTAAGGAGAGATGGACAACAGGAAACCACACAGGTCACTTGGGCCTGACGAGATGTTATGCCGGAGTCTGGAAGGGATGTAGTGAGCAACACACTGTTCCAGTAGCTAATATGCTTAGAGACTTGCTTAGATCAGGTGTCTCACCAAAATCGTGGATGATCCTTCGAGAAAGAGAATAGGCCAGTTGCTTTTAATTATCGACCAATCGGTTTGGCTTCAACGGTAAGGAAATTGCTAAAACCAATTACGACCAGCTGAATACGTGGTCGTCACGTGGAAATGCATAGTTTGATTAATGTGCCAGAGCGTATGGCTTCATTTAAAGGTGTTCATATTTAATTACATATCGAGCCATTCTTCTCAATGTACAAACGATAAAGGAGAGCACTGGTTGAGATCCAAAGGCCTGTTACCGAGAGGGAAAACATTATCATATGATAGAATTAATGCAAAGACACTGGATGATTTCAAACGTAGCTTAGATATGTTTATGAGTAATAAAATTTGACCGTAAATGCAAGTTGTAACGAATGGGTGGAAAGCCCTACTGATGTGTTCTTCCTTCCCAATTACTCATCACTATGAATATAATCACCACATTTAATCATCGGTATGTATATCTCCATATGCTTTAAATCTTACGCCGTTAAGAAGATGGAAATCTTATAAACCTGAAGTGGAGACCTTTCATTTTTGGAATATATTTATACTGGCTGCAAAAAGAAAATAAAATGCTTTCAAATGAATGAATTAAGAACATTTTCATACTTTTTTCATAAATGTTCACTATTTACTGTGTGAGAGAGGAAGCATCCAGAACACATGACTGAGCCTGTAAGCAAAAAAATCCTCATTTGGCTCTTTCCTCTGTTCCCTCTTTTGGAAAATAACACAAAAGAGGAGGATTTCAAGACTCCTAAGTTTGACAAATAGGAAGCTGTATTTGCTGAAGAATCTTTAGAAACCTCAGTTCAGAAAACAGACAACGTTTTCTTGAAAAAGATAAGGGTCAACAGGCGTAACTCCTATGAGCGGATGAAAGAGCTAGTGGACCTAACATTTAGTCACAGCAAGGGCGTATTGAGTGTGTCCTGCTGAACGGTCTACATAATAGTGAAGGTCGAGAAATCTAACACAAAAGGTGTCTATTACTGGTCAATGTTTGGCAGCAACTTGTGAAGAACGTCTTTGGAACGTTTGGCGGTGCCAATGATCAAGCAGATTTCAGATTTCTGTCCAGTGACACCACAAAACGGCGCGCCGATGGGATGAATGAAGGCATTAAACTCACACAACCGCTACGCTACAGAAATGTTCGTCGGGAGGCTTTTCAAATGGGAGAAATCACTAACGTAACAAATGAAGTGCAGCCGTTTACATTCGTTCGTTTTGTAGACTCTGAAAACGAATTCATTCCGGAGAGCTTTTCCTCTACTGGCATTTATACCATAAGAAAGTACGTCAACAATTACTATAGACAAAAAAAATAATTCATTGAAAGACTTGCCACAGCTGCTGCGGACGGAGACGATGTCATGACAGGGAAACATATGGGAGTTGTAACGCGCAAGTCAACATATGGCTCCACAGAGCACGGGGAGGGGGAAGCTTCTGCATTATTCATGAGAAAATCCCTGACTCAAGATAGAATGCACCCACCGGAGTCTGACGGAGTCTCTGGGAAGTAACAAGAATAGTCAGTAACAAACATGTACGTTACAAGACTCGTCGAGTGACTGTATGCGGGTGCTGATGTTAGTTATCTGTTTACTGCTGAAGTAAGTGTGTGTGTGTGTGTGTCCCTCGACAGAGTACTTGAACGATCTTTTCTCCTGAGGAATCAAGAGTATTCGGTGCTGACTTGAGAAACCGATTAGCAAAGCAAAAAATTTCTAACGTATTGCAAGAAAATGAGAGAATATTATTTTTCTTTCAACAAAATGAATCTCACCCTTTGAAAACAACAGAAGACACGTCGTCCAACTTCATAATACAATCAACTTTCACACCGATTAAACTTATGATGGTAGACGTTACCAAAGTTCGACTTTAATAAGCTCTCTTGACTTCGCGATGCAGTTGGTGAAGCAAAAAGGACAACCATGATACCATTCTCACTAAAAAAAAAATACATCAGTGAACACCTTAAACACACGGAGAATAAAGTCTTGTTCTTATATAGAAAAGGGAAGTTGGATGAGAAGCACCTACGATATGGAAATTGTGCTGGATGAGAATGGATGAATAAAAAAGGGGAACGTTCTTCAACAAATTGACATAGGTGAAAACAGCCTATCAGCAACATATACAATGAGAATAAATAAAACGGCAGCCCATGATAAGTTTTATCCAAAGACAGTGAGTTAAGCAAAAAAAAAAAAATAATGCTTTCTCTTTAATAAGCGTTTCTTTATAAATGTACAGGAGAATAAACAGATGTACTAATAACTGTTGATGTGCATGCAAACTTCTTATGTAAGAACTACGTTACTCAATGTTTTCCAGAAACTCAGATGTCTATCACATAAATCAAACGATCGATGAAGCTTAAGGCATCCACGCTATGACCGACCATGGAAGATAATGAGAGCAGTATCATAAGAAATCGACGAAAAGATATTCTGACTATACCCCCAACCCCACTCAAGAAAATATGCCTAAAACATTCATTGACTAATAATGGCTGGGTGTAAACATGAGTTGCCTCACATAATTAACTAGGCTTCCCATTTTTCTATTCTTGCTCTTCTCCATAATTTATAACCAAACAAAACACTCTCGGCAAACAACTCTCGACACAAAATTTCTTCAGTTGAAATATGACTTCCAAACAGGGTTTAACATAAAATAATCAGCTAAAACATGACCTCTAAACAATTTTCGGAATGGAAGCATAATCAGAAAGCGTTCGAATTTACGACATTTAAGCTAAAACCAATGAAAAATAATCTCCAAACAGCCTTCAACGTACAAAAAGCAATCACCAATGAGATTTCAAAGTGCAAGGTAGAATATGAGGAAGAGTAATCACTATACACCGATTTAGATGATATATAAAAGATGATCACAAAACAAGACAACAAATAAGGAATTAAAGTACTTACCTCCCCAAACATAATCACCAAACACTGATTTTGATTACATCTAAAACATGATCAAAAAACAAGGCAACAAATAAGAAATTAAGTTACCTTCTCAAAGATAATCATAAAACAGGTAACAAATAAGGAATCAAAGTACTTACCTTCAAAACATAATCACCAAACACAGATTTTGATTACACCTAAAACATAGTCACAAAACAAGGTAACAAATAAGGGATTAAGTTACTCACCTTCCCAAACATAATCACCAAACAAAGATTTAGATTATACATAAAACATGAACACAAAACAAGGTAACAAGTAAGGAATCAAAGTACTTACCTTCCCACTGCCTGACGGGTGTTGAGGTAGGGTCAAGCATCAGTCACGAGTGACTAGGCTTTCAAAAAATTAATCACTTTCACAATTTTTCTAATAACTTACACTATCTTCGTGTCCTTGGTAAAATCTGAAATCTAATTTTTGGTGAAGTCATTTATCATCATCGCTCAAAGAATTATTTTCACCATATTGTTCGTAAAATCACTAGATTGATATAACTTTATCGTTCGTACTATTTAGCAATTTCTGTATGCATCTGCTTTTTCACCATATTGTTCACTAATCATTAAATGTTGGAAAATATGTCCCATTTTTCTACCAATAGGTTATATTTCTACCATTTTACGCAACCAATCTCTATATACATATAACAGTTTTTCCACATATTGTTTGTTAATTACAATACGGTTTGTTGCAATCTTTCAACTACACTATTACCCAAACACATTTGTTGTAAAATGTTACCACCAACGGGACAGTGCATAGTTACAGTTTTTGGTTCTCTGAATTTGCATGCAACCTTTTCCCTCCCATCGTTTCATATAATAATACTCACTATTTGGCAGACGACCAGCATGTGAGAATATACATGCCGCATGAAGGAACAAGCTGCATTCCCAAAGCAGTTCATATCATTCCTCCTTTACCACCTCCAAACTAGGTAAGTTCACAAACAACTAGTCGCTGGATTATCGTCAAAAAATATATTTCTGCATCACCTGAAGCGTGTAACCGAGTTTGTTATTAACACTTCTTCATTTTATATTTGTGTTTACAGTTCACGTACATTACAGTCTTTTCCTTTGTTTTATATCACCTACATTATAGTCTTTCTGTGATAACGACTTATAGAAATTCACGCATTGCGTGTTTACTCCGACGGCGGAACACCAAGCACAAAGTTCCTTACATTAGTCACAGTTAATCACAATAATGTCAGAAATTGTCTTATAATACACCTTTTCTCTGGTTTATCGTAACTATAAAAACGTCATCAAACAAGCAATTCACTGCGGTTTCCGTCTGTCACAACTGTCAGTCTCTATGAGCGGTCTGGGAAGTTCGACGGTGTGCTGGGCAGGTCATGGAAAGACAAAGTGGGTAACGAGCAATTTGAAAACTGACTCGCTAGTTTCAATATGTCACCGAGGTCACGTTAAATCTTTACGGCAGATGTTTCTTTTTCTGTTTTAATTGCGGGGGTAAGTTAGTAATGTATACCATAAAAATGCTTTCCTGTCTCTTTGTCTGAATGTTTGTCTGTCCTCAATATGTAGAAATAGCATAGGAAGTTGATCAACGCACAATAACTAACACCCATATTCTTAGGATGTTGTAAGCACATCGAAAGAGCTGCCAGTGCATGATAACACCCTCACCTCCCAATAAAGATTCTTTTTTTTTATGTTGAGGGCTCCAGTCACGGACATAAGTCCACATCAAGGCCGGGCCTTAATTGAAATATAGAGATAATTGAGAAAAGGGGAAAAACAGACAGAGAAAGTATTTACAAATTTTTGAGAAAGTGAAAAACATGTCTCTTGATATCAGCCAAGTCAGTGATTGGCAGGATCGAAACTTGCTGGCTGTGCCGGCAATATAGGAGGTAACAAGTCGGAAAATTTCAAGGTGAGTGGTTGAAATCGCAGATAACCGTTATCCGTAGTTCAATTTGTGCAATTGGCCAGCGGGCAAGCGAGGGGAAGGTTGGCAGTAGTGACGTAGGGTATTCTAGCCCGGGAAAGGAGGTAGGTAGTGATGATATAAAGGTAGGTTGTGGTTGCCAGGGACGGAGGTAGTGGTGGTGGTAAGGGAGTGCATGATGGAGGTGAGGGAGGAAGTGATGATGGTGAGGTAGGGTGTGATGGTCTGGGAGGGAGGGAGTGATGGTGGTGAGATAAGGTATGTTAGTCCTCCGCTAGAGCACGCAGATGAAGGTTCGAAATTAACGAGTGTACTGAAGGACGCCCCACATCTTTCTAAGTTATATGGTCTCGTGTGTCCTGGTCTTACGGATTCGTAAAGTGTCACCGAGGAGAGGTGACACTTAACGTTGGCTGGGAGTGGCCGCGGCGTGAGATCTCCACAATAATTAGGGAACAAGCAGAAGTGTTGTTGACGACGATAGTTTAACAAGGCTCCCACTAGGCTCTGCATATTTTTTGTTTCGTTCTCACATGTCTTCATGATCCTCTCATCTGGTAAGAATGCACACATACATTTATTCATTAAACGTCATGGTATGTACTACAACTCAAAATAAACGACTCCTGCAAAAAAAAAATAAGCATAATTTTTTCATGCTTAGAAATAACAAATTTGGCCTAAAACAGAAAAACCGGTACATATGAACCACATCCACACACGCACAAAAGAGATGAAGCCCCGCCGAGCTTAGTAGAACTCCCCGCCCCCGAAATGAACAAATTGGTAATTATAAACACACACACACACACACAACAAACTGAAAATATCTTATCTATGCGGTCCGGCCATGAATCAAAAGTGGAAAGTCTGTAGTGAGTGTTGCGAACAGATAGGACCAACAGAAGCCTCTGAAAACAAAAAGTGGGATTATCTTTATAAACCTGCAGTGGAAAATGAAATAAAAAAGAAAATAATGATTTAGTGCAGTAATCCTCAATCGGAACGATGTAAAAAAAAAAAAGAAGTTGGAGGATTAAGAAAATGTTGCGAGTAGGGATCATGAGATTTCCCTACTCTTCCGCGACTCAAACTAGTGAATACTCCCGGTGACGTTAGTTTGGTTTAGGTTTACCTCCCGTAACGGACGCCAGCGGGTTTGTAGGCCTATAGCGTCTCCTTTCCATCAGGTTAAGAGGAGGTGGCAAGTGGCGTTCTTGTTATTTTGTGTCCCGTTCATCTCAAAAACCAACGTAGATTGTCGGGGTGTCAGTATATCGTTATTATTGCCACTCCGGTACACAAGCCACCTTAGCGATAACATTCAGGATACCGAATGAAATTTAACACGGGTTGGATGGGCAGTTCTGGGACGCAGCTCCTAAGGGAAGAAGGTATTGGCAACATTAGCAATGCAGAAAGCGTGTTTTAAGTGTCATATGAAGAGTCAAGCCATATCTACGGTAGGCTTTTTGCCATCAAACAACCGCTGCCCCGCCTATCCATTTAGATATCTAAATCAATATCCAAAAGCAGACACTTAAATCGAATTCATTAGTCAGACACTTAAATCAAAATCCATTAGTTAGATGCAGTAATCTTAACAACACAAATATAGATTTCATACAGCTATGGTTAAATAGAAAATAGATAAGCACAATTTATCGATTACCAGTAAAGTTATCGGCAATTTACTTACCAGAGAGCATATATGTTCTGTTTGATAGATTTCGACAAAATTGGTACCACCGGATTACGTACGCTCAGCATGATGGGTAGAGATTATGGGATTTTAGTTGAAGCACCTCTTACCCGCAAAATTTCAAGTCCTCACAAAGAGCACGCAGGGTTTTGAATCAGATGGAAGTTGTGAAGTTTTAGTGCCCTGTATAAACATTCTCCATAATAGAAACGAAAATGATGCATCGCTAACTCACATCATGCCATCTGTTGCGTTCGTATAAGTTATATATACATTTTTATATTCAGTTTCAATACTTTATTCCTTGACAGAGGAATCGGGATCCTAGTGCTGTCACTAGGTACCCCTGTACCAGAAGCATCTCGCAAGCATCGCGAGTACATATGAATATAACAAAGGGGCTTACTAAAGCCTGAGGAAGTTAGGATATTCCTTCACCACAACATCAGTGTTTTTTACATAATGCATCATTTTCCTTCTCCCTCATCACCTTACTACTAACGGGCAATTTGATTTCGTTAAATATTTAGACTGTGACGGAAAATGGAAAAATTATACTCCTATGTAAGTCTATCAGATATACTAGTAAATTCGGGCCTTCATCTACTTATTCGCGCGAAGGACTGCCACACCTTACCTCACCACCCACCCCTACTCCCTAGCCAGCACACTTTATCTCATGACCACTTCCTCCCTCGGTGGCCACAACACCCTACTTCGCTTGCCTGATGGCCAGCAGCACACACGTCGAACTACGGATGACGGTTTTCTGTGGTTTCAATCACTCATTCACCTTGAAATTTTCCGCCTTCTTACTTCCATTATATTTCCAGCAAAGCCTTCCCGATCAATGATATGATATTTTCCGAAAAGATTTCGCCACCAGCATCCAGCAATTTCGATCCTGCCGAGGAAATAGAAGAATTAATGGCATCTGTGTATGGGATGGGGGAAGGAAGGGGGGGGGGGGAATACCATGCGTCTGGCAACTCTCTCGACGTGTTTACAGTAGCTTAAGGAAGTGGGTTATTTGTTGTGCGCCCATCAAATTCCTCCTCATATTACATAATGAGGACAGACAGACATTCAGATAGAGATAGAGGCAAGCCTTTTAATGGGAGCCAGTAGTTGTAAAATTGCTTGTTTCCCGCTTTGTTTTTCCATGCCCTGCCCAGCACACCGTCGAACAGAAACACTTCGTAAACCACGCGCAAAGACTGAGGCTTGTGACAGACGGATACCACAGTGCATTGCTTGTGTGATATATTTATTACAATTGCGATAAAACACCAGAGGAAAGGTTTGTCATGAGACAATTGTTGACACAATAAACTCGGACTAATGTAAGGAACTTTGTGCTTGGTGTTCCACCGTTAATTGTAAACACGTCAATTTGAGTCGTTATCACAGAAAGACTATAGTACAAAGAATAAGACTATAATGTACGTGAACTGTAAGCAAATATATCAGTTGAACAGGTGGTAAATAACAGATAAGCAGTTACTCACTTTAGCTGGTGCAGAACTATGGTATTGTTAAACAATAATCCAGCGGCTAGTTGTTTGTGAACTTGACCCAGTTTGGAGGTGGTAAACGTTGAGTTGCATGATTTGCCTTGGGAATGCAGCTTGTTCCTCCATAGACGGTGCCGTACGGCATGTTAATATCACATGATGGTTGTTTAACAATCAGTGAGTTATGATTATAACATGAAATGGCGGGGAAATAAGTGTATATTAAGAGGACCAAAAATTTTAACTGAGCTGTGTAACTGGTGGTAACATTTTACAACAAATGTGTTTTGTGACTAGCGTCGTCAAAATATTACAACTAACCGTATTGTAATTAACAAACAATAAGTGGAAATTTTGTTATATGTATGAAGTGATTGGTTGAGTAAAACGGTAGAAATATAACTTATTGGTATAAATATGGGACACATTTGGTAACATATAATGATCAGTAAACAATATATTGGAAATGTAGGTATATACAGAAATTGCTGAAGAATACGATGGTTAAGTTAAATGGATTTAGTGATTTTACTAACAATTTTGTGAAAGTAATACATTGTATGGTGGTGATAAATAACTTAAAATACAATGTCAGAGATCATATCGAGGATATGAAGATAGTGTAAGTTATGAGTGTAAGTTATGAGAAAAATGGTGAATGCGATTAATTTTCCGAAAGCCTCGTCTTGAAAAATTGTGAATATGATTAATTTTCCGAAAGCCTCGTACTTGTGATTGATGCTTGACCCAACCTCAACACCTGTCGGGCAGTGGGAAGGTAAGTACCTTAATTCCTAACTTGTTACCTTGTTTTGTGATTATGTTCTATATATAATCTAAATTGGTTTATGGCGATTATGTTTGGGAAGGTAACTCATTTCCTTCTTTGTTACCTTGTTTTGTGGTCATGTTTTAGATATCATCAAAATCGGTGTTTAGTGATTACTTATCGTCATATTCTACGTTGCACTTTGAAATCTCTTTGGTGATTGCTTTTTGTACGTTGAAGGCTGTTTGGAGATTATCTTTCATTGGTTTTAGCTTTAAGGGTCGAACGCTTTCTGATTATGCTTCCATTCCTAGAGTTGTTTAGAGGTCATGTTTTAGCTACTTATGTTATATATTAGACCCTGAAAACAGATTTTGTAACGAAAGTTTTTTCCCGATTGCGTTTCAATTGATTATAGGTTACAGAGGAACGCCTTCAAGAATAAAGCGAAAAACAGGAAGTCTACTGACTCATGCGAGGCAACTCATGTTTACACCCAACCATTATTAGTTAATGATTTTTTTTTTCTTTTTTTTGAGGGGGAGGGATGAGGTTGGGCGAATTTTATTTCATCGATTTCTTATGATACTGCTTGCATTATCTTCCCCAGTCGGTCATAGTGAGGATGCCTTACGCTTCATCGATCGTTTGATATATGTGATAGGCTTCTGAGTTTCTGGATGGCGTAGAGTAACGTAGTTCGCACGTGAGAAATTCGTATTGATCTGCACATCAGCTGTTATTAGAACATCTGGTTACTCTCACGTACATTTATAAACAAAAGCTAAGTATAGAGAGAGCATTATTCTTGAAACACAATGGAAATATGTAAGGTGATAGGTTCTCATAGCATCATAGTGTCCTGGTAACTTATAGACTTGTGGTAACTACCGCTTTGAAGGTTTTACCAAAGCTTATCCAAACTACGTTGATGTTTTCATTGACTATATCATCCCAGGTTTGTCAGTCAAGAGGAATGTGAAGATCATTAAAGATTTTATGTTTAAAATCGGGTATTTTTTCGCTACTGTTATGTTGACCAACACTACACGCAGTGTTGAAAGAGATCTCAAAAGTAATTTGCCTGTGATCACTTGTATCCTCATTTGTAGATGGAATTAGATCTAGTACATTCTCGTCGCAGTTGGTTTTTAAACACTCTTAAGCAGATTCAGGTAGATCAAGCAAATCTAGGTTATTATTCTTCCCATTATTCTGCCGATTGTACACATCAAGTTCCAGAACACTGTTTTTTTTTTATGTAACTTTACCTCGGGGGTAACCACTTTAATATACCATGATGAAAAACCATGTTTATGAAAGCAAAGCTTTATCTCTCCATATTCATTTATTCGTGTTAGGGAACAAGATCATAAATTAGGAACCAAAAGGATAACTATTCATAACAAATCGTGGTTAAACACCTACTAACAAACACGTTTTCTCCCCCTCACTCATTGGCTCATCTGAGCTTCGTAAATGGTTTTGTCTGGCAAAGTTAACTGGGACATTTATTTATACCGAAGCGACTATATCCCATATTGGATCCTATATCCAGTTGTGGTGAAAAGCCTTCATCTCACAGGTAAATAAGAGATAAGGTAACCAGTGCAGGGCCTGATGCGTCGTCTCCACCGGTTCTTTGTACAAAGCTCCTCCACAATGGACTCTTACATAAAGCTTTGTAGTCTTGGTCATGATTTAGTGTGTCTTGCAGGTCTGATGATGAAAGTCCATTCTCATCCAGCACCTTTTCCATATCGCAGGTGCTCATCACCACTTCATCTTCTCTCAAAAACGAAATAAGAGCAAGAATTTATTCATCATGTCTTCTAGGTGTTCAGTGATGTATTTTTTTTTTAGTGACAGTGATATCATGATCGTCCTTTTTTTTTTTTTTTTCTTTTGCGTCACCAACCGCATCGCGAAGTCGAGAGAAGAAAGATTTTATCGTTACGTAAATAATCACTAAAGGACGGCTCACCGGTGAGGAGTCTCACTCAAGTCTACAGTCACCTGATTTATTTGTCAGTCAGAATTGGAGCCGATTAAACGCTACCCCGGAACTCCACACTTCGTGGCAAGACGAACGTTAAACGGTACCAAACACTACCGCCGTCCAACGTTGATCAAAGAAGGGAGAAACGTTCAGACGACACAAAACGTTCAGTGTTTCCAACATAAACACCCAACGTACTTCACATCGACCACATGACACACCTCTCCTATACCACATGGTCATTACGGTAACGCCTTACACACCACTCCGTGTCCCCTCGCAATACATAGCAAAATCTTCACTCAAAACAACATTCACTACACTCCCAATCCCTCTTCATTGGGAACACGCCACACCCTCCACACTCAACACAGCACTCACCATCTGTCACTACTCACCACGCTCATATACACAATACTAACAGTTCAGGCCACACATAACACACACCACACACCACATCTTTTGTCATCAGTCTACTTGAATAGGTGGCTGTATGATGAATTATTGAACAGTGATGTATAATGCATAATGACTTCGAAATGAACTTCAGAAAATGGTGAAAATGGTGTAGGTGTTCTGGCAGGCAGATATAGACGTAAGCCTCTTTCAACTGTAAATAAACCTTTTATAACTGTAACCCAGTTTGCATTATATTTAAAATAATGTTTGGTTACTCAAAGATGTATGTGTGAATGTGTTTGAACACACACTGGCTTAGGCTGTGTGTTTGTGTGTGTGTGTATGTATGTGTATAAACACGAATAGAAGTAAAGACTGTTTATGAAGTCAAGAGACGGGGCAACACGAGAGTAAAACTCTCTCCCCGTAACACACTAACAGTAATCAGAAATGTCGGTGTGTACATTATGTATACATGTATATATATACACACGAGCTGAGAATCGTCGATAGAATATCCTTTTAGGACGTACAAGTTTGATGGGCAGCACGTTGAGCAGGGCATCACAACTACATACTGAAAGTACAGTTGTAGGCAAGCATTTGAACACTGTGAATCAATCTCTTATTAGATCGAAACGTATTGTTGTCAAGAGTTTACCTTCAGTATGCTAGTCGTGACTGCTCTGGCAGGATGCTTTTTCATCATTAGTCTCGTGTTCAAGAAGTGCTAATCAGTTATGGACATGCGACTGAAATATTCAAAATATCGCTTCAAAAGGGAAAAGTACCGAATTACTGCAAGTTTGATGAGAGAAAACGGACTTCATATTGTCTTTTTTATTTCGGTTTTACGTAAAAACATTAGATAAAAGTCGTTAGCGAAAAAATATATGTAGGATTTTTAGAAAACAATACATCTATGAATGGACATAGACACTGAGTTTCGTAATAAATGATCGTGTTTAAGGAAATTAATGAAATTTTCTAGTCATATATATATATATATATATATATATATATAACTACTAGGATTTGAAAATAAAATGATGTTCTACACCTAAACTTCCAAAAAAAAAAAAACTTTCGATATAGTACCAAATAAAAGATATTATGAGGAACTGATTCACACAGTTTAGGAATACGTACTGTGTGTGGATCACAGATTGCCCAACAGATAGAAAACAACGAGAGATGTTCAACGGGAAAGCATCGGAGTGGCTCAGCGTGACATTTGGGTCATCATGTGGCTCTATTCCAAGCCTGATTCTTTGTAATGTATCTCTATTAGTGACCTGAAGACAGGGTTTGCAAGTAGAATCTTAAAGTACACTGACATCTCGATATAAGGAGGTGAAACCCAAACATAACGAAATATACAAAGGAATATAAAGGAATTCAAACAACAACGGACAACTGGGTCCTCTCGAGGCTGTTTGCAATCGTAGTAGAGCTCAGAAACTCGCGGATTAGCCTGGTAAGACGTTGAACACCTAAGCCATCTGGAGTTGCATTGAAATGACCACTACCACATTAGAAGTTTACCATGCACTTACAACAGAATGCCAATATAAAACACACGCGCAAAATGCACATCAAAGCAGCCTATCTAGACAACAGCTCGTGGGAAATATGCACTTATTCAAGCATTGAAACATCGTCAACAAACTGCAAATTCTAGTAGCTATTTATATAAAAAAATTTAAGCCCTCTTTCTTAGTCCCCACAAAATCACAAGAGCAGAACGACAATTCACACCGTCGTTTGGCCGTTACAAAACCTCTCGCGGGACATCTGCTGCCGATATTCTCTCACCGCATTTGGCAACATATGGCATCAGCTTACGTGGGATCGTTTACAGAAGAAGTGTAGTTTTCTGTTAATGATCATTACGTATATACGACATAAGAACGTTGCATGTACATTGACAGGGACTATGATTGGCCCATGACTGCTGAACCCAGTGTTTAAAGAGCTACAGTGTCAGAATAACAAGATGTAGAAAACCGCTCTGTAATAAAAGAAAATTGTGAAAGCAGCATCTAATAAAAAAGAATAAGTAAGCAATGGGTGACTGATACCAGTAGACTTATAGAGTTATATTTTTGACATAAGCCTTAGAACAAATTGATACATCTGTCTGTCTGTACGTAAGTTTTTGGAGACCTTGTAAAATAATGAACTCGTGCATGTTATCTTTTTCTTTTTCTCGAGTATTTCCATCTAAATTCGATCAGTAAAAAGAGATTACATCTAAACACAATTGTGTGATCTTAGTAATATTTGACTGGTCAGAGGCGTGGTGGGGGAAGGAGCATTTAGTGAAGTAACACTTGTTTGAGGTTGGGAGAAAAGGAGTGATGGGTGGTGAGAAAGAATCTTTTTGCATGAATGCATGCGGAGGAACCACCTTCAGATATTTTATGAACTTTGGATTTTAAGAGATACCGTTAATTTTTTTTTTGTTGTTAAAAACTTGTTAAGCAATAAAGCAGTCTATCTAGAAGATAGGCGGAAATCGAGAACATCAAGACAGACAGCCTCGAATCAAAACAACATTTATAAGGAATGCCAGGAAAAACGAAGTCCCTCATCAAACATCCTTACTATAAAACAAGGTTGATGAAATCGAGATTTAGGCAAAGTTGCTCGGACGAGGACTATGTGACACACAGAGATTTATCATATAATAATTCCCTCCATAAATGAAACATAGAACAACGGGCGTTTACGAAGCGAGGCTTCCAATTGCAGAACAGTACTTCGACCTTAGAACAGACTTCCGCAGCAGAGGTACCTCGACTTTTCCTCCACAGCTGAGGTACAAACACATGAAATATTCACTTCCATTTTCCTTGGTAAACTTATTTCTGGGACAAAATGATACACCATTCGTATGGGAAAAGAAAAAGAAAATGATCATGCTGGTAATGTACGTAAGAGTAACGTGATGTTTTTAAGTAAATATATTTGCATGCCTCATGAGATGTCAGTCCTAATTATAGAATATTCGCTTCAGAGCAATATCTGGAAATCCTCGAGGAAGTCATGCTTCCAGTGGAGCAAGCTTATGCTCTTCCATAGCTCAAGGGGATTGTTTTCATGCATGATCAATGCCTCAGTCACGCGTCTCGAACTGTCTGCCGCTGGTTCAAGGAACGCCAACATATCAACCATTTGGACCGGCCGAGTAAGGACTGCGGTAATGGTTAAGTGGGGCCAAAATTTTTACATGTGTGAGCTGGGTAATATTTACTGGGAATGGATCTTGGTTTTTCTTAAAGCTTGAATTCTGGCTGTAATATTCTTTTTTTTTTTCCTATGAGAAAGCCAGGAAAACTTGAGTATTTTGTGGTACAAGTCCCATTGGAAATATTTAGATCAGTTTCGTGGATAACTTAAAATCAGAACATTAGTCCACAAGTTCGTAGGGGACAAATTGATGGTAAAAAAAAAAAGAAATAGATAAAAGAAGGTCAGAATGAACAGTTTTGTATACTGATGAGAACATGTGTGGATTCGAATACAAAGATGCATGAATTGAATGTATTTGGGATGAAGGAATTCATCTACCTAAGATCCCACTACATTACAGTTACACGCTGGCCGACCTGTGCCAATAATGGCAGCCCGAGCACACACACACACACACACACACACACAAAGGAACGAATTTGCGAAATCTCTCCTCTTGAAGACCCGGAGGTACTCGTACTGTTGCTACCAGCCACGAGGGGACGAGACTACATCAGAAAGTAATAAAATACAACCACAGGAATCGAGGAGGGACAGGAAAGGGGGCCGGACCCTCATAAAGTTTACGGACCAGATAGCGTCTCACAATTCGTACTCACGTATCGTCCAGGGACCCCAGAACTCTGACCACAAGTGCTATTGTTTAAGATCTCTTATCACCAAAGGCAGTATACCAACGACATGGAGAGCCAAATTAGTGTCAATATATAGAAAATTTGACAAGGAAAAAAGCCTGAACTACGTACAACAGACCAGTGTCGTTAAGGAACGAGATTTGCGTGATGACAGAGCGAATAAATAGGAAGCAACAAGAGGTCTTCTTTACTGGCAGAAGGAAATCAAATCTTGGACAGCAAATCTGGATGACGAGTCTGTTGGTCTCTTATGAGAGAGTGAACAATATTCAGGTACAGCAAATGGATGAGAGGTTTGTGTATTCTTGGATTGCCAGAAAGTCCTCGATACTGTCCCCCATGAAAGATTGGTGATAAAGCTTTTATCTCATCGGAGTGTCATGGGAGGTCACATAAATGGACTGACAGCTTACACATGTAATAGCAGAGAGAGAGAGAGAGTTAGCAAAGACATCTTGTAAGGGTAACATTCTTAATCTGGGACGGCTAGAATCCCTCTGGGCTCTGTGTTGGGACCATTACTATCTCTCTT
Source organism: Panulirus argus (assembly GCA_038088735.1). Classification (NCBI taxonomy): domain Eukaryota; kingdom Metazoa; phylum Arthropoda; class Malacostraca; order Decapoda; family Palinuridae; genus Panulirus; species Panulirus argus. Next base: position 16,459 of record JAYMFT010362871.1, read on the forward strand.
ACAAGTAAATGATTTGCCAAGCGAGGGGAGGGGAGGGGTGGATACTAACATACTTGAATATATTAGCTGATGATGCAAAGGTTAAAAAAAAAAGAAATGCGAAGTAACAATGACTGCAAAATGTCGGGAAGAGACCGAAGCCAAAATGCGCCAGTGGTCAGACAAATCCTCACCTAGTCGAAGCCTGGAAAATAAAAGTCGTGACGATGTGTGGAGATTTGAATAGAACACAGGCAGGGAGGATGATACCGAGGGAAACCAAATACACGAGTCTTATTGTGAAATGGACGTGGGAGTTGAAAGCTTGCCGAAACAGTTGTCACCGGATCATACGAAAAGAAACGTAAGCGAAAGAGACTATATATTTTTTTTTTGGGGGGGAGGGTCGACGTGAAATTCGCCTTCACGTGCTCTGATATTGAAATGTTTAGGAATATACGTATATATAAAACACATATTTACCCCAATGCTGAAGTATGGTGCGATATTTTTCCGTTCTCACGGAATGGATCACACTGAATTAGTTGAAAGGCCCTAGACGAATGCAAATAAGAATGATTCCAGAACTGAGCGGAGAAGACTATGGAGAGAGAAAGGGAATCCCTCGATCTGCCCATTTCCGAAAAACGGATGGTAATGGGGGTAGATGATAATCACAAGTTCCTAAGAGGCCATGACGATGTTTGAAGTCAAAGGGTAGTCCAGAGAGAGACAGAATAACTGCAAGTTAGGCAGGAGGGAGCGCTTCCTCGGCGACAGAGTTATGGATGAATGTAACACACTAAAATAAAAGGAGGCAAAATGCCAGTAAAGATAAATGGACGTGAAGTATTGCCCTACGAGAGTAAACTTTCCTCCCACTTTGGTGAAACAGATAATAGAGAACAGCCATCTATGCAGACACAGCTTATAGCACTGCACACAAACGCAGCTACACACATGCACTATATAATACCCAACTGACTTCTGTGTTCGTTGAGCCATTAGTATCAGGACGGGAGAGGTACCATAAAGCATCAGGTGCCTGACGCCGAAACTTAGTCTTTCATAGTTATATTAGGAATGATCAAATCTTTGCACGAGTGTACAGAACCCGGCGATGTGATCTTGTCATACATTGAGAACGAGTAACGATCAAAGGTATATCTCTGATCTGTGATGAGAGTTTGTTAAGTGCTGATGAACTGAGTGGCGCTCCTGTGGTTGTTACAGAAGAAGAAATGAAATTATCCACGTATTCTCTCGCGGTTAAGAACTGACGGAAACCAACAACCGTATGTTCCAGCATTCAGGAACAGTGGCGTAACGCTCGTCGAGCATAGGAAGGGACTGACGTCAAAACTTCCAAGTAAGTAACAGATGCTGGGAATATCAACGATATAAAGACCCTTCGTTCAGAAACACCTTTTCTGACCTCCTAAAGGGCGAGGTATTAAGTCTGACGTCAAGACCTCAGATCACCACCCGCGATGACATTTCCAAGAGACAGGCTCTAAAACTGTCTTTGGCGCAACACGGATAAAAGCTATTCCCACATACGTTCTGAAACCGCAGAACATGTACTGTTATTAGATTGGATGATGGCTGTGTCAAAAGGGGCATATGAGTGATTGAAACAACTACGTTGATACTACACCAGTTTTTAAGAATGACCTGGATTGACAAGGCATTGAATGACGGAAGAAATTGTGAGGAAAAAAGCAAAATAAGAGTGGTTAAGGTCATTAACTACAACACAAGGTCAAAGGGACAAAACACCATTGCTCAAGTAAGATGTGGAATGATTTTACGTCGCCTGGTCTATACAACTGTGATAAACACATTTGGTTATATTGTACATGGAGATGGGTATACCTCGTTTGCCTATATAGAAGTAGGATCACACGACCTGAAGCTCTCCTCGCTGGTGATCTCCTTCCCGTGGTAACCAACTCCAAAACCGTTGAGGGTTTGTTTAAGAGACACGAACTGGTGCTAAGAACCACACTGGCTCATGAAAAACCCATGTGTGGATTGACATGATCTGGCATCAATATCCAATGTTGCTCGTGAATAATGTGAACAAATCTATTGTGTCAGAGATACTCCACCACCCCAGATTAACTGTGTCACAGAAACTCATACAGTAGATAAGAGGCAGTAACTTTATATATGAGAATCTTAATGAAAACTAAAACCATTTAGGAAATATCAGCATTCAGGGAGAAGGGTTGCTTACTTAACGCCTCAGTCTGACCACTATTAAGAGGATATTGTCTGGTCATTCCGTTCCACTTCCTTTGATGTATGCAAACGCACTGTTGCCACATCTCACAAAACGCGCCAACCAATGTACCAGGTAGAAATGTGGGCTGCTGTACGTCTCTCAACCTCCTACTTTAGTAATCTTTCTGACTTTGGTGCCACCCACCTTTCTGCTAAATATCTCACTGTTGCTTCGTCAACCTGCTTGTCTTCGGCTTTCTTTTTTATTTCCTAATCTCCATTTTTGCTGACAAGGACTGATCTCATATGCCTTCCACTTTTCCAAACTTTTCATAAACAGGGGCAATGAAAATTCCCCGACTGTTCTGTCTCTGATGGTGCGTATTTTTCTCTCTACCTCTTCGTTGAATTACCGGTGTACTTTTTTTTTTTTCTCTTGCTTTTACCCCAAGTGGATCCAGGTCCTTGTTCTTCTGCCCTGTGTCTGCTGGACTGATCCCCCTGTCTCGCTCACTGAGATGAATAGTTTCTCTGCTGTGTGTTATGGTCGCTAGATTTACTTATTCAGTGTCTCGTCCTGTAACCGACTGTCGTCGAAAGGGAGTCTGAAACGCTTGCAACGTTGCCGAACAGATATACACTGTGCCACCGGTCATAACTTTGGGAGCATCGAGTTATAACTGCTCTGTACTCAGTTCCGGTTGTTCGTCTTGTCCAGAACGAACCCAGCCATTATCTCTCGCCACGATTTTATAGGAAATGGCAGTTTCTAAAAAACTTTTCGTATAAGTCACGGAGTTCTTGACTCCAGTCATTGTCTTGAAGCCAAGAAAGACGACTGGGAAACCTGGACTGTTCAAATGCAGTTAGTCAGCCATAGTAAGATGAGCAGAGAGGTAATGACGTTACACAAGCTCTTACCTAGAGCCTCTCTAGCCAGAAACGTACCCTGTGGGTCCTCTCACACAGTCATATGAGGCTTCTCCCGACATCCCGAATGGGAGCCCTTCTAGCCAGCGTCACCTTCCTAAGCACACGAGATCAGGCGGACGTGTAGGATCAAGACATCTTTGTTGAGTTATTGATCTTTATCCTCTCTGGTCAAGGCGTCCCTTCCGAGCAGTTTCAATCCTCGTGAGACTCGCATCAAAAAAAGGAAATCGCGAGAACTTCCCAGAGTTTACATGAGTTTCCATGAGAAAGACAGACAACAGGAGGCCTGATTGGCCCACGACTGGGTTGTCTAGTTTAAAGGAAAAAGAGACATAAGACATCTCCATATCCACCGGTGTCTGTGGACGACAAGTAGGAAGATTTGGTACCAAGAACCACTCTGATTCATCACATATCAACATATTTGGGACGTTGAATAAAGAAAGTCTTTATGTTGGTCAGTCCAACTCAAAGGGAAGGCTTCTCTGGTGAGCCGCAACTCATGGGTTAAGTCTGGGTTGCTCAGAGTTCAAATATCTATCAAGATCTCACGGAAATTTCAAGTAAATGAAATTAGATAAATGACTGAGTTCGCTTTTCTCGTCAAATTTCCATTTAGAACTGAATGATACATTTTTCCCTGTGCTTGTTTTAAGGTTTGAGAGAGACGTTTGTGTGACCCCGATACACGCTAAGCTTTTAAAAGCCTTAAATCTTCCTAGTAACGATGCTGATATCTTGTCAGACGCGTGTTTGGTGTTAAGACATACGTTACAGGGATGGTCAGACATGGAAACGCGATTAGAATCTTTGGAAAGTGGAATTTTCATGAAACTTTCCAGTGCGGTATAAAATCTGCAGAGAAAGTCCGAGCGTATCGTATGACATTGAATGACGTTTACTTACACTGAAAAGATTAAAAGTGACAGACCTTATGGCGATGGGGAGACACATGTATCCCACCGAAGCACCTTGGTCAACGAGAGATAGAGCCAGATTGTGGTCAACGAGAGACAGAGCCAAATTGAAAGATAGAGCCCAGATTGTGGTCAACGAGAGATAGAGTCAGATTGTGGTCAACGAGAGATAGAGCCAAATTGTGGTCAACGAAAGATAGAGCCCAGATTGTGGTCAACGAGAGATAGAGCCAAATTGTGGTCAACGAAAGATAGAGCCCAGATTTTGGTCAACGAGAGATAGAGCCAGATTGTGGTCAACGAAAGATATAGCCTAGATTGTGGTCAACGAGAGATAGAGCCAAATTGTGATAGAAACGAGAGAGAGTGCCAAATTGTGGTCAACGAGAGATAGAGCCAGATTGCTGTCAACTAGAGATAGAGCCAAATTATGGTCAAAGAGAGATAGAACCAAATTGCGGTCAACGAGAGATAGAGCCAAATTGTGGCCAACGAGAGATAGAACCAGGCTGTGGTCAACGAGAGACAGAGCCCAAATTGTGCTCAACGAAAGACAGAGCCAAAACTCCGATCACTCTCCACAGTTGTGCGAAAATGTCTGGATAAGTTGCGAGGTCTAGCAAGTGCACGGTGGGGACCCATTCGCCGACGCCATTTTATCAGGCAGTAAATCTAAGGTCGGTTATAACTGCGGTGGAAGACACCGCGAGGAGGGATGGGCTTCAACTCTGTTAGGCAGATGCGTCAAGGGAGAGAGAGAGAGAGAGAGAGAGAGAGAGAGAGAGAGAGACTGCAGCAGCAGCAGCAGCGGTGTCAGAGAAACCATGGTAGATGTTTTTAGATTGATGGTCGTACGAATTTTATAGCAATGATGTTGATGATGACAAAGATAAGGATTGTTATTATTTTGTCATTATTATTATCATTATTATTAGTAGTAGTAGTACCAGTGATAATAGTAATGATAATGTTAATAGTAGTAATGATGATAATAATGATAATGATAATAATAATGATAATAGTAGTAGTAGTAGTAATAATAATAACAATAATAATAATAATAATAATAATAATAATAATAATAATAATAATAGTAATAATGATAATAATAATAGTGATAATAATGGTAATTAATGATTATGATGATAATAATGATAATTTGGATCTCTGGCATATGTAAGTGGATATGCATTTTTGTATGTATGTATGTATGTAAGTATGTATGTATGTATGTATGTATGTATGTGGGTGACGAAGACCCCGAATTAAGCAACTGCGGACGGGATCGTTACCAAATTTTCAGCGAGATCTTAGATGGTGAAAAGAAGCTATTTTGTGGGAAATGAAATAGATGCGAACTCTTTTTTTTTTTGGGTTTACCCTATTACTTTCAAGCGTTATTTACTGTAGCAGTCCCTAAAACTTGGAGGTCAGCAGCCGCAGGAGCGATCGGCACCAAATGTTTAACGAGTTCACAAGAAGTGAAGTTGCTGAGTTCTGAGTTTCGGTCATCCTCGTGCATACATATGCATGTTGTATTTTAGTATTCATAATGTATTTTGGTTTCAACTTGAGAATTATGATAATTTTGGCGTTGTCATTTTGTACGGTAATGGGTCCTTCTCCTCTTCTTCGTCTTCCTCCTCCTCCTCCACCTCCTCTCTCTTCCTTCCTCCTCCTCCTCCTCCTCCTCCTCCTCCTCCTCCTCCTCCCCCTCTCTCTCTATATATATATATGGAGATACCGTAAATAGGCTGAAAACACGTGAACTAGTATATTGCAAAGCATTCAGTGGCAATCAAGGCTCAGAGACGGCTCGTACAGCAGCAGATCTTAAACTCCGACAGACAATTTGGGATTCCTCTTCATAAATACATCCACTTATTCACTTACATTTAGTAAACAGTTACAGAACAGATATCTCGGATGTATAGAAGAGATAAGATATCTCGGGTAAATATTTTCCTAACAGTGAGAACATTTTTGCTGGACACAGAGAGGAGTACTATAGGTGATGTGAGAGGTAGTGTGAGGGGTGAACCTACCGACAAAGCAGTCCTGCCTTAAAGATAGATGTCGCTACCCATGTCACCTCCAACCCCCAAGTGATGATTCCCCACTCTCTCTCTCTCTCTCTCTCTCTCTCTCTCTCTCTCTCTCTCTCTCTCTCTCTCTTT
>JAYMFT010362882.1:0-22689 GCA_038088735.1 Panulirus argus
AGGGGGCCAAGTGAGGATTTTTCCTCTAAGGCTCAATCCTCTGTTCTTAACGCTACCTCGCTAATGCAGGAAACGGCGAATATGTAGGGGGAGGAAGAAAAAGAAATACCTACAAAATCACCAGATAGTTGTCTCTCTTGCATTACCATTATCCACTAATTGTTATCTGTGATGCAGACTGCCCTCTCATATCTTAAATTATATCACTGGAATCCAGTGCCAATGCATGTCATCCAATGATTCAGGCTGCCCCAGTCTCTTTCTGTGGTAATGTAATCCATAATGCATGCTGCCTTAGTTTTATTCTAAATCTCTGTTCTGCTTCTCCTCTGATGCATACTGTTCCATCTTATGCTACTTCATGGTTATCCAATCGATGTAGTTCAATGATCCAAGCTTATCTAGTCATTTTTTCTACATTACCGTCATCCAATGCATGTTATCTAATGATACTGGCCAACCCTATGCTATGCATGCTACATCCAAATGCATGTCACTTTCTACTGGATTACCCTGATGATATAAACATTTAGCTATAATATACATATGAAGAAGATGAGTGAGGAGAAGATGACCAGAGGGTGTACATGTCAGAAGTGGAGGGAACAAGGATAATGAGGAAACCAAGGAGGAGGTGGAACGATGGATTGAAAGATGCTCTGAAGGTCTGGGGCCTGAACGTGCAGGAGGGTATGAGAGGTGCAAGGGTTAGAGCGAAGTGGAGCAACACGGTATACAAGGGACAATGTGCTGTTACTAAGGCAAATGAAGTGGTTGGAGGAAACCATGGAAAGGTCTGTGGGGCCTGGTGGTGGAGAGGTTTCAGTGCATTATACATCACAGTTAGAGTGTGGTCGAATGAGGTTATTTCCTTGTTCCTGGTGCTATCTCCTTGACATGGGAAATGGTGAACATGCATGAAAAACATTATAATGTAAACAATAAACCAGAGCATATGAAGCAATCAAAGTAAACCACAGGATATTCTGTTGGGTTTAGCTTTGGATGGTAGGCTCTGATTTCCGTACATTATATATGAAAGCTAGTGAATGAGTGTGTGCCATCGTTTGTCTGTTCTTAATACTTCACAAGAAAAATTATTCAGAAAATTATGCAAGCCTCCACTCTCATTTTGTATCACTGACAGCTATGCCTACCTCATGTAAACTACAGTATTTCAAGAACAATTTTTTGGTAAAAGTCCAAGTCCCATCATATTCCTCAAAAAACTTAATTAAACCTGCTTTTGCATACATAATCCACTGACATGGGCCACCCCCAAGCTTCAAACGTCAACAAAGATGGAATTTTCCATTGTAATATACATTTAAATGCTAACACTAGGTTAGGGAAGAAAGAATTCTACCTATGTATTCCCTGTGTGTAGTAGAAGGTGACTAATGGGGCTGGGAGCAGGAGGCTTGAAACCCTCCCCTTCTTGTAATTCAATTTCTAAGAGATGGAACATGAGCCAAGCGGTGAGTGCTCATTCTTCTCAAAGGCTTAGGCTTGGGTGTCTAAATGTGCGTGGATGTAACCAAAATGAGAAGAAAAGAGATATGTAATAAGTTTGAGGAAAGAAACCTGGATATTCTGGCTCTGAGTGAAACAAAGCTCAAGGGTAAAGGGGATGAATGATCTGGAAATGTCTTAGGAGAAATGTCAAGGGTTGGTGAGAGGATATGAGCTAAGGAAGGGGTAACAACTACTACTCTAATGCTGAAGTAGGAGTTGTGAGAGGGTGTGAAACAGTGTAAGGAAGTGAAAAGGAAGTCTCCAACTTTTCATTTCTGAGAAATCCAGTCTTTTATGTACATTTTTGAAGTAGTAGGTAGGAACATTTAAGTAGAAGCTTTAGGTAGAAACATTAGGTAAAAGTAGCTAGTAAGAACATTTGGCAGGAGCATTAGGTAGAAGTAGTCAGTAGGAACATTAGGTAAAGGCCTCTATAAACAATGTGCTAGACTTGCCCTTTCCAAGTGGCATGTTTTAGGGTGTGGCACTAAAGGCTAAGAAGAGGCACTGGAGTTCACTAGTTACATAGACTCTATTGCCGTGGCCACCCCCTTGAGGGAGTTCCAGATGGGAACAGGAGTCACAGATATGGATAGATAGATAGATCTGTACTTTTTCATTTACAGCCCATGCCTTACATCCATACAACACCAAGGGGCTATCATACCATCAAATATACCCATTTTTGCCTTCACAGAAAATAACACTCTTTCCACATGTTCCTCAATGTGCCCAAGACTTTGCCTCCTTAACCTAATTAAGGCTTACTTCATCTTCCATAGTTCCATCTGTTGCCATGTTCACTCCTAGATACTTCCTCTAGGTTCCCAACATTCAAACTCACACTTTAATAAGCCTGTGTAACTCCCCTGCTAAACTTAAAAGCCTTTTATCTTCCTAACTTTTTCTTTTTACCAAAACCACAGCTCCCCATCCATAACCAAGCCCCACACACCTTTCCATGGTTTACCCTAGACACTTCACATGCCCTGGTTCAATCCACTGATAGAGTGTCAACCCCTGTATACCACATTTGTCTAATTCACTAAATCCCATGCATGCTACTCACCCTCCTGCATGTTCAGGCCCCAATCCCTCAAAATCTTTTTCTCCATCATTCCATCTCCAATTTGGTCACCTTGTCCTCTTTGTTCCCTCCACTTCTGAGTGGACAGTACAAAGAGGAAAGAGTAACCAAACTGGAGATGGAAGAATGGTATGAAAAAGAGTTTGAGCGATTGGGGCCTGAACATGCAAAAGGGTGAAAGGCATGTATGGAAACAGATTGGATTGGAGCTTTGTGGTATATACATATACTGAAAAACTAAGGTGGCATTAAACAACCCTATCTAACACTCATGCTTATCACAAAACACAAATTGCATACAATATTTTTTCTAAAATTGGCATTATTGGACTCTGTTTACAAGTGGTTGTGCCAAGAGAAAACTCACCTTCAGTGAGGTTATACATTATCATCATCACTGATGAAAAAATAGTGCAATCTCATCAAAGATTTTCCCAATTCACAGGAATCCATCCCTTACCTGCTACTGATAGTAGTGCAGCCATGGAGCTCCAGGAGCCCCATAAAAGGGGTCCTGTAGTTATATAATCAACAAATTAAAAATTCTGCAATAACTTTCAATTCTGCCAGCATATATGAATGAAATTCAGTTAATACAACAACTTTCCTTCTATCAGCCAGGATGGATATCAAGAAATATGACTGTAAAAGAAAAAGTAAAAATTACCAAATGCTGTAACATTAATATACAAGATCCTGCACACCAGTATATTCAATGAACTGACCCCAAAATGGCATCACAGTCATGCTCACCAATAAGCTCTGTGAACATATCTCTGGCCTAAGCAGCTAAGACTGGACCACTGTATACATCATTTTGCTAATGCAATCATTAAACCATTCCATCACAAACTTATCTAAGCCACCAAGATTAGCAACATGCTTCCTTTTGCATTTACCACCATCAGTACCCAAACGGATATAAAGCTTCTGAGATCAACTTTGGATTAGTGTATGTCATACACTGTACAGGGCAAAAGCATCATGCTCCTCTGATAGCTGTTTATTTAAATTAAGACCCCTTGATCTAATTCTTTTCATATTTCAAAATTCTGCCACAAATCTAACCCATTTACCTGACATTTCTTATCAGAAGAGGCAGTAAGGGCTGAAGCTCAGTATCTACAAGCACTCATTATGTTCACCAAATCATAAGCTGTTGTGGGTTTCTCTGAAGCATCTACAGACCATGTGGTAAAGCTCATCTATGATGGTTGGCATGAGAGGTAAATGCACTTAGTAGTTCTTTTGTGATATACTTTGAAATACCACTATCATTTGTATTCAGTGTTATTGTTAAGTTCTGTAAATCATTAGGAAATACAATAGACTGAAGTGCGAACTTGTGATAATCTACTGTATACATTCTCTTAAATATCTTGTGTACTTTGAATAAGTAATATATTTCTGGGAATTTTTTACCAAACGTGTGTGTCAGGAAACAGCAGACAGTTAACAGCATAACAGGATATTACATAAGTGACCATGGAAAACAAACATTAACACCATTATTCTATTCATTGAATATATGAGTTAAAAATTTTATCAATTCATTTCACATTGAATATATGAGTTAAAAATTTTATCAATTCATTTCATCATTTATATCTGAGCTTGCTATAATACTTTCAATGCTCCATGTGCATTAATGTCAGTAAGAAAGAGTATCTGCCAATAGCAAAGCAAAGCTAACAATACTACCTCCATTTGCATGTGGCTCAACTGACCTGGGCACCCTGGGGTTGTATGGTCTGATCTTATGGAAAGTCTTTGGCTGGATTTTTCCATGTGACTCAACTGGCTGTGTTTGTGAGTAGTGGAGTGGTTTAAAAAGAGAATAAATGTTATCCTCTACTGAAGAAACCTTGCTTCCATTCTGTGTAGATTAGTCATGTCATATATTACTAAATCATGTTCAAATGAAGGTAACCTTTTAGCAAGTTTAAAATTAAGAAAACAAACCTGCAAGAAAATTATTTGCCAAAGAATTGTAGGTAACTAAAAACCATCTACAAATATAATGAAGTTACACAATACAGTAATGGAAATGTGTCATGGGTGGGGGGTGGGGGGATAAGCTTTAAATAGATTTCTTTTCTTCAAGTAAATTATGATGGCAGTCATCTGGTTAATCATCTCAGTCAGTCAGATGAGAAAAATCTGATGATTAGACACATGAAGTGTGGGTGCGAAATTAGGGCAATGTTTTGTGTGACATGTCTACACATATGTGTAATTAGTTATCTATTTGCACCGCAAAGGGAGGGAGTTTTGTGCTCATGGGACCCCATCTCTTTAACATTCTCTGCTATCACAACTCTCAAAATTTCTGAATGCTATGTGTGTGTGTGTGTGTGTGTGTGTGCGTAACTGCATGTGAAGGCTGGATGTACTGATGGTGCAGGCAGGAAAGTTTTATAAGCAGTTTATCAATTAGTCAAACCTATTTTCTGTGGGGAGGTGAACCTTTCACCCATGGGAGCCTGTGAATCATAAAATGAGCAGTGAAACATTTCTGTGCAAGTCTACAGAAGACATAGTGGGTTTGGTGTCTTTCTAGTTGGGTATGGTTCTGATATCAACTCGTTATTGGATCCCTTTAGGCCCTAGGCTGAATACCTATGAGGACCTTTCTACATTTAAGTGAAGCATATCTACTGATAAGAAGAAAGTGTTACAGTGAATGTAGTGTCGGCAAAAATTCTTGCCTGCCTCTCCCCACACATTTTCAGGGGCAATGTCATGCTTGTATTTTAGTACTTTGTCATTTTTCCTTTGGCCTTGCCCAGACATCTGAGCATGGAATTGGCAACAATTCTGAAGTATTCTAGGTCCATGTTTAGGGTCCACATGATCTTAATCTCCTGAATAAGGCGAGGCACTGCTGAGATGTTGCAGGAAGCAGCTGCCTAACCATGAGTTCTGAGTGCCCATAGCACCCACAGTTCTCATGTGTACCCACATTTCTCCAATGCAGAAAGTTAAGAGCCAACCATATTGAAGTACTGATGGAAGAAATACAGTGTCCAGAAGCAAAAATTCCTAAAATGAAGTGGCAAAAAAAAAAAAAAAAAAAAAAAAAAAAAAAAAGAGGCATACCAAGACAGGTTACTGATGTTCACACCATTAGAAGCACTAGTCTTAGCAACCTGATGTACGATGATTTCACCCTTAGAGCATCATATCCTTGTACTCACAAAAAACCATCGCCTTTGAAAATACATGGAAGGAGGGACAATGTTTTATTTGCGGACAATGTAGGTGCTCTTAATATGGTTAGGGGAACAGAAAATATTAGTCATCATAGGGTGTGTATTTTCTTGAAGTGGAATTAGTGCTTTTCTTGTGGTTTGCAGTGCTGATGCCAAGGCATAATGGAATCCTGTAATCCCATGAGGTGACTACATATGGGAAGCTTCCTACATTTTGTTAGGGAAAATTCATGTGTAACAAGTTTCAGGATGGGTGATATGTTGGCAAGTTTCCAGACATTTGGGGTTTGTTACATATGTGAGTGCATGGACTGCAAAAGGGCCAAAGTGTTTTAAGTGGAAGTCTGTGACATAATATATTGAATTGCATGAGAGTTTTTGAAGGTTTTAATTGCATTTTGAATGTCTGTGGGTATGAAGGGCAGGTGAGCAGTTATTTTCAGGTGGAGTTTGTGCACTCTCTTCACGATTACTCTATTTTGAAGTGTGTTAGGTTCGTTGCTCACCTTTTGAGTTGTGTTTCATGAATATGCTTGCGTGTACTTTGGGAGAAGGGATGCTGTTTTGGGTTTGTAGTGGTTTATGTGTGGGGCTGGAGTGATATGGAATGTATGGATTTTCTTAACTGTTCTCCAGTGTTCAAGGCTGTTGGTTTTACAGTTCATTGTGTCAAAGAATGTGTGCCAGTTTGAGCTTCTTTTCCGGTGATAAGATCAGTGATGGTATTGTTCATTGTTTGAAACTGCTTTATGGTTTCTGCTGATGGAGAGTGGTTTTGTATGATTCTTTGCTTTACGAGGTATGTGATTCATGGGGAAAGTTTGGGATACTTCTCTTTCTATGCCTCAGCAGTATGTGCTTTTTGCTGGCTTGGTTTGTGGTGGTGATAAAGTGTGACATGGCAAGATAAGGGAATGAGAAACTATGCAGGGTGAGGTCTTTAAGCTTGATTTCAATGTATGCAGTGAATGCTGGTAAACCTGCTTTTCTTTTCCGTGTGGGTAGGGTGGCTTACCTCTCAAGTGTTATCAGAATGTATAAATAGTTAAAGGGAAAATTCATGTAATGTGTTTCAAGTGGTTCTTGTGTTTGGGTGGAAAAGGTAATGTCTAATGAGGATGGCTTTTGGAGGTGGTGGGTTGGGTGTCTTGCTGGCTGGTTACATAAGCTAAAGAAGCTGAGGAGATGCAACCAGTTTATGAATAATGCTCCTCTAGGATCTTTCGTGTGGATGTTGAGCCATGAAGGATCAATGGCAATGATGTCTCCAAATAAAGAAGAGTTGGGTGTGTTGGTCCGGTTCTGTAGGTGGGGACTGTGGATGGGTGGTAGCTGGGGATTGGGGGGAGGAGGGGAATATGAGGAGGGAAGGAAAATGTAATTACCTGCTTGTACTGTGTATGGAGGGAGTTTTACACTCATGGAGCCCCCATATCTTGAACATTCTCTACCATCATACAACTTCTTAAATCTATGTAAGCTGTCTGCATTAACAACTTCTTCAGTCATTTTATTCCATTCATCCACCGATTTTATACCATTTAAATACTTCTTTACATCATTTTTAAACACGTTTCTTCGGTTTATCCTATCCTTACGTTTTTTGAAGAAATGCTTACAGTTTAATTCATCAATCTGTATCAAAAACTTACATGCTATAATCAAGTCATCCCTAACTCTTCTCTTCAAAGATGGGCAAATCTAAAGCTTCTAGCCTTTCCCTGTAATCATTTGATTAAAGTAGTATTAGTGAATAGGATGCTGCAGTGTGTAAGTTTCTCAAGTCCCCCTCCTTGACCTTGTTTAAAGTATTGTTTTTAAGGTTGTGAAGTTATAGGAGGGAGGGAGAACAAACCAGGGAATGAATCTGATTTCTTGGATGAGGACTGTGTTTATGTTTTGTTGTGTACTTTTGTATGCTTGTTTCTGATGCCAATGGTGTTTTGTTGTATGATGGGCTTCTGTGCAGTGGCAGAGTACGTTAGCTCAGGGTGGGGTTGTGTTTTGTGCTGTTGTTTTTTGGGTGCTTGTACTGGTAATGTGTTTGAGTGGGTACTTCAGGAGTTTGAATTTGGTTGATCTCTGCAAGTCCAGAGCTCCAAGTAATTCTTTGTAAAGGTTTTGGACATGCAGTGTAGGTGATACCACACAGGACAGATGTTGCATCTTACACAGCAGTGTTTTCTGGTGATGGAAGTATGGCATTGTGAGAACATATATCCTGGGGATCTGGGGACTGGGTTAGTGTCAATGGCTTGCATTAGCAGTATGGGTATGGTAGCTAGCACAATATCCCCCTAGTGTAAAAAAAAAAAAAAAAAAAAGAGAGAGAGAGAGAGAGAGAGAGAGAGAGAGAGAGAGAGGTGTGCAACTAAAGTACTTGGGTTTGACCTATGATTTGGACAACAGCTGAGGACAACCTGAGGATGTGTTCTTCACAAGAGTAGGGTGAGAGGAGCTCTTTGGGGCAGAGAGGTATTCTTGGAAGGGGGTTCAGATGGTGGAGGTGTTAAACATTCCCAGTGCTGAAGGTTCAAAGCTGAGGGGATTAATGTATTCAGAAGCACTATACAGCCAAGTATGTTGATGGCAAGCTTAGTCATCAACATACTGAAGTGTAAGCCTTGAACCAAATTATGGCACAGTGGGGTGCATCGACTGTGGATGGTTAGCTTGCAGCTAGTGATTGTTTAACCTTTAAATTCTTCTATATGATTTGCAATTTTGTAACCATACTTCTTTGTTGAACAACCAAGCACTGCTGATCTCTTTAAATAAAGGTGTCAGGTGAAGATGTAATTGAAAAAATTAATTAATATTAATATTAGCTTTAAATTGATCCATATGACTGGCTATTTTGTGACCATATTTTTAAGTTGAACAACCAAGCACTGCTAATCCTTCTAAATAAAAGCATCAGGTGGAGAAATATTTGAAAACGTTCACTAATATTTTCCGAACTTAAATAAGATAGCTAATTCAATTTTACCACTCCAGGACACCTTTCACACGGCTCCTGGAGTTTCAGGGCTGCATTACAATCAGTAGCATGGAAATGATGGACTTCTTTAGAGTGAGAAGTTTCTTGATGAGATTGTATTTCGTTTTGTCCATTGACAATGATACAACCTCACCAAAAGTGATTTTCACTTGCTGTGTGATTATGAGCAGGTAGAGCTCATTAACACCTACATGACATGAAGCAAGAAACACATCAACATACTAGCATTTTGCCTTTTAAGCTTAAACATAATTAAAAGTCATCCATTATCAATTTCAAAGCAAGAAATAACATTCAGTACACATTATGCATCATCTTTTAAATTCATAATAAAATAATTCATACCTTTAAAACATGGTCAACAGTAGTTGTGAGGTGTCGGTTACTTCGAAGTGCTTCTAACTGAGCTTCACGAATGGTTGCAAGGTCATTAGAATGTCGTTCACTCAGTTCACTAATTCGTCTATCCCGCTCAATCACACTCTGACGCAGAGATGTAACCTTCAAGAAATATTCATACATAAATGCGTGTTCTTTGCCATTTCAATGGTCTGCAGATTAAAATGTATATCTTAATGCTGAGAGTATACAAGATAGTCTTACTCCTCACTCTTTTGATTCATTTCAGAAATTTACTTAATTTAAAACTCTATCAACCTAACTGCTCACAAACAATACAGGATATCTATTTCTAATGCTGGTGTTCCAAAGCACAGCAGTTCTAAGCTCATTACTTTGTTCCCAAGAATAACAAAAAAAACTGCATGATCCCTTCCACCACCTTAATTGAACATGAAATTTACCTTTAATATTATTCTTAATGCTCCAACTGCCTATCATGATTTCATTTTCTACCTTACTTTCCCATTACCTTTCCTCTCTCTTTCCCCATTTCTCATACTGCCATTTTCCATTTACATCAAAGATGCAATATGAATGAGTATAACAGCAATAATATGATAACTAGGAAACATCATCTTTGAATTCAACAACATATCAAATTCAATTGTACTGGTCCTAGTCATTAAAATCATGTACATCAATCACAACTATTATTTATATCTAGTTAAATGAATACCATTCTAAATACATTTATCAAAAAGTATTCATCACCAACTTCATCTCCAAACATAAATCCATATGAACAAGGCTACAACACACTATGAGAGCACTTGAATTTCTCAACAAAAGGACATGGCACAACAACGTACCTTATCATTCAAGGTGGCAATCTCTTGACGGTGAGAAGCCTCAGAGACATGGTTGGGTGGGGCAGAACCCTGAGCAGCAGATAATGAGGCAAGAGATTCTGCCAGTTGCTTTTCTTTCTCTTCATTTAAAGCCTCAAGATGGCGTATTGTTGTTCCCAATCTCTCAACTTCATCTTGTAGTTTCTGTTATTGGGGAAATTGAATTTGTAAAATGTTTTTACTTTTCAAATAAGCTAAGAAATATATAGTGCAAGCAAAACTTATATATCATATAATCCTGATAATCATGGTATGGAAGAAGTGGGAAGAAAATCATAATTAATAGAAGTTACCTTCACTTGCATCTCATAGTCAGCTTGATAAAAGTTGTTCAGGTTTTGATTGGCCAGTTCTAAATCCCGTGAAACCACCATCAATTCTCGTTTGGCTCTGCCCTCTGAACGACTTAAGTTTTCATAATCAGACTGTTGTTGGTCAAAAACCTGCTGCTGAGACCGAATCTGGTTGCAGAGACGTTCACTGAAATATCAAGGGATTACAACTATGTATGCAAACAGGCATATATATCCACTTTAGAAAAAAGAAGAGTGAGGGCTGATCTGATCACAATCTTCAAGCTTTTTAAACAGAATGATGATGTGACTGAACAGTTCTTTCAGAGATACTGTCACAGAGCAACCACAGGACATAAAATGAAATTACGTAAGAAATGTTAAAAAATATGTAAAGAAGTACTTTTATAGTAAAAGAGTGGTGGATGAATGGAAAAGATTGATTGAAAACATGGTTAATGCAGACAAGATACATAAATTCAAGATGTATGCTTTTAAATAATGTTCAAGAGACTGGATCCAATGAGTGTAAAACTCCCTCCCTGTTCAGTACAAATATGCAATAACAGTTTGTCCTATGCCTTAACTGGGACAAAATGTATCTTGGGCTTTTGCAGGGGCTTAGGATCAGAATACTGGCCCTCTCTTTACCTTTTCCAACCCCAACTGCAGCAAGTGACACTCTACGTAAATATTGTGTCATTGTGAACTTAAATATTTGTGATCCACTTAAAATAATCAAACAACTGAAAACAATAATTAAATGAATACTATGTGGCAATAGAGTGGCCAAGGCCTTCACACAAGCCCTAAGGGTTATGGTTAATATCAACAGCTACACATTATCAACCTTTACAGAGTCCTCTGATACTTCAGGTGAGGGAAGTTACCTAAATACCAATGCTCAGGGAAACTGAATTCCCTGTGCCGGATCTTCCTCTATATCCATCAAACAAAAGATGATGCTGGAAGGGAAGCTGCAAGGGGAGGGTAAGCAAGATCATCCTACTATCCCTCCCTCTCCCTCCAAGTAACTCCATCATACCTCCCAGCAAAATTACCTTAAGCAGTGATAACCTGACCCTGGTAAGAATCAAAAATAATAACACTACTTTTACTTTTAAAGCCTTATCTCTAGCATTATCAGAACTATTCTTATCACAGAATGATTTAATGACTGTTATGTGCTATTATCATACTGTTTAAACTTTATGGTAATTATGGAATAGTATTCATAAAATGTTTACAAAATAAAAAGCTCCATATACCCTTGTTCAGAACCATGCAAGCCTGGATGTTGCTAATCTGATAGGGAAACTGGGCATTTAATGTCAGAGTCCTCTTGCAGTAACTGAATAAGGCTGCCTAACTTGCAGTCTTGAAATTCTGTGGAATGCAAGAATGTAAGAGGTGCTCATTTGTGTTTTTACACTCACTTTTCATCTTCGATCTCTGTAAGGCGATTATCTGTGTCATTCTTCAGCACACAGCAAACTTTGAGAAATCGTGTAAGGAGAATATCTACATCAGTCACTTGGTCTGTTAAAGACACACTGCTACTGCTTGATGAGCCACTGTTACCATCATGTTCCACAACCTCATGACTTTCTGAACCTTCAGGAGAATTTCTTCCTTCTGTCAACTGTATGATGAAAGGAAATGTGTTTAAAGACAAAAACTCAAAATATCACGTCCTGTCAATATGAATTACACAAAGCTGTGGCACATATATTACTCAGAAAGGCTATATATTACATTAAATAAAACAAATACACAATATATGACGTCTAATTTGGACAATCAAAAATTTGTTCAAACTTGAAAATAATGCAAAGCAATTGTGAAAGGACTTCTGACAGATAAGTTGAATTTATTTACCTGTTTATTGATGTTACAAGGCAATACTCCCAGCTGATTTATCTTGCCTTTTGGCCCTACTCTCATAGCATTCAAGAGGGCTGAAATAAATGAAGCAGTTTTGCGAGGAGATGGTGTTCGAGCACTGGCCTTGTATGGGGATTTGCGTTCTGGTGTTCCATTAGTAGAAGAGGCACTGCTATCCGATTCATTTGGTGTTACAATCATCTGTGTGAAAATTAAATAAAATGCATGGATTTTTCACTGTAAGATGTGCAGTGCCAAAATTCATTTTACTAGCAAACACATTATGAATACAACCAGAAATCTTTTAATCTCATAGCAATTTTGCATATTGCAAAAAACTGACACAGTACATACTTCCAAATCTGAATCAGTGATAGAATAGTCATGTACAAGTTTGCCAATTAGGGTTTGCAGGCGTGTAGACAAATTAGCAAGGGCTACAGCAGCACCAGACACCTCAGCTCCTTGACACACCATCATATCTCTTGTCCGAGACTGTATGGAATTCAACTCCGACTGAAGAATCATGCACTTATTCCTGTAAACATATCTTGATACAGTGATACACTCTTAAATTTCAGGTTTCTCTGAAAGTATATCCAAAAATATAGCCTTTTCCTAGTATGTAATATATAAGTATAATGCAAACTAAAAATGAAAGTATAATCAAATTAATTAACAGGAAAAAATTGTTGTGGCTAAAAAGTTTCCATGCTGAAAACAGAGCAACTATCAAAGATTGTGGATTTAGGTTATAAATGGAGTTAGTCAGTGTTTTAAGTCATGCCTGTTTAACATTTTCAGTGACTGCATAGTATCACAAAAGAGCTCTGCATCAGTAACAAAGACATAAGGCTAACTTAAAAAAAAAGTATAACAACATTGCTATACATAAATAAGAAGTGGAGAGAATGGTAAAAAGCCTCGTAAGAGTGAAAAATTGAAGACAAAACAAAACTAATTTCTGCTCTATGGTAGGTGGCATTAGAACAACTGATACACTTCTTAAACCAGTGTAGGCTGCTGGAAATACCGAACAGGCGAAATGGTAGGAAAAAGTGACCACTATTCAGCTTTAGTTGTTGTTCTGGAACAGAACAATAAGGCTGCAACATGATCACTAATGTCAATACTGCCATACCACCCTTACTTTAGTGTAAACATCCTGGTTATTCAACCTGAATCCAGATGACTTTAAAAATCCAATTGTTGAGTATGCAGGAAGTGACTGGCTCGTGTTCTTAATCCTACTTTATCACAGAAGAGAAATCAGTTTTACATTCACTAAAACTGACTTTCTGCCATGAGTACAGAGCTGAGAGGACCAAAGCCAAATACTAAAGGAAAAGGGTGGTGGCCACTACTCACATTGCACCACATAAAGCCATTCCTCCAGAGATCCTTTCACAGGAGCATAAAAAGAGTTAAAGACCAAGTAAAAAAATCTTATCAGCAAAACAGAGACATCTTAATACTGTTAAAAAGAAAAAAGACTTATCTAGAATCTCACTTTGAAAGGTAAATATCCACTGACTTATTATCTTGAATCTCACTTTGAAAGGTAAACGTCCACTGACTAATCTGTCATTCATTAAAACTCAGAATCCTCTGCATCATAAAAATAAAAATAAATTGTTTATTCTATATGAATATATATAAAGAGAGCTCTAAAGTATATATCATTCAATCTTCACCTAGATTCTATGATAATAATAAGTGTTTTGGTAATATAACTAGATCTGACAGGTAAAATGAAAATCCTGGCGAAAAGGTTGATCGACTGACTGATTTCAAGGAATTTTGTAGAGCTTGAGTCTAATGGCTATTCTGCACTTTTCAGCGTAAGTACCTAAAAACTCAGAACTGCTTAAATAGAACCAAATAGTTCTGTTTCTTAAAAAACTTGTCAGTCTATTAACCTCAATATTCCTGTCGAAACTTTCTCCAATACTTTTGTTTCTCCCATATATAATTCATATGTGATGCTGAGACTCCTGTATTTCTGACATTCTACTGTAGTTGTCACACACTGGGTCAGATCCCTGCATTCACTGACTATGGGGCCAACACAGAATAAACATTTCTCAGATAACAAAGAATTGTCTCAAAATGGCATTACTTGTCAATAGGGGAAGGCCACACTTCAACACTCTTATACTGTATAATTTGTTATACTTCTATGCTTATAAATCTCATCTAACTTGCCATTTACATCTAACATAACTACTCATTCTGTCCACAAAATCACTGTGAGGTATCCATGGCGCAGTGTTTAGCAATGATGACCGTGAAGCATTCATGGGTCGCCCAAGGGTCGAGCGCAGAGGTTGCAGCAGGTGGTACGCACTCAACCCAGCTGTTCAAATTAATATAAATGCTTGGCAAATTCTAGTGACACATTTGATTACAATTACATAACCAAGAACTGATTTACTTATCTGCTGCACTGCATTACTTTCAAGATGATGTCTGTGAGGTACATCTGATACCACTTCACTATAGAATTACCTACATTCTATTTATCTGTGCATTAAACTTTATGTCTTACGCAAGATATGCCACAGATAATTCAAGCAAGATCATACACACAATCATGTGAAATGAATTCTGAGGTAACAGGCAGTAGATAGCAGCTGCCTCACTAATTTAGTGAATCCCTAAATTTCTAAAAGTTGAATGCTGTTGGAAAATATAAGCATGTATACGGCACAAGCCTAACTCATCCTAGGTGTATGCGATTCACAGATTCAATCACTAAAACAAAAAAGGTAGTAGTTGGTAAGGGGGGTAAATCACCAGTACTACCTGTTTGGGTATTGGGAGGGTTAGTGATGGCTATGCAGTGAGCCAGCACTGCAGAGGCTGTCAAGTTGCACTCCTATGACCCAGGAACCTGCCTTTTCTTTCTGCCTCAACCACATTTGGACTGCTGGTATTCTTTCCACTAACATACAGTATTTCCGTGTCACAGATAATACTTGAAAACACTTAACTCACAAAACTCATTCTTCATAACTCTAGATTTTCCCAGAGCGAACAATATGTGCTAGCCCTGCCTTTTGGCAAAATGGTAAGATTAGTTGACAGAATTAGTATTTTGGAACATTACACAGGAGCATTAGGTAGAGGAAGAAGGTAGGAACATTAAGTGTGAGCATTAGGTAGAAGTATTAGATTGGAACATCTGGCAGGAACATTAGGTAGAAGTAGTTGGTGCAAACATTAGGTAGCAGCAGCCTCTGAAAACCCTGCATATGAGTTGCCCTCTGTCAGTGGCCTGTTAAGAGTAAGGCACGAAAGGCTAAGAAGTGGCAATGGAGCTTACCAGATGTGGAGACTCTTTCTGTAGCCATCCCCTTGAGTGAGTTCCTGAAGGGAACAGGCATCAGAGATACTTATAGACAGGTAGATATATGGAGAGACAGATAGATAGATGGACAGACAGATAGATAGACAGACAGACAGACAGATAGATAGATAGACAGATAGATAGATAGATAGATAGATAGACAGACAGACAGATAAATAGATAGATAGAGAGACAGACAGACAGATAAACTGACAGACAGATAGATAGATAAACAGACAGATAGATACGTGGATGGGTCTTCATGCTTCCCTATCTCTATGGTGACATATACACTGGAGTATATACCTAATGGATTTTCTTTTATACTTGACTGCCGTTTCTCGCATTACAGAGGTAGTGAAAGAACAGACGAAGAAAGGCTGCAACTGCTCACATCCATTTCCTAGCTGTCATGTGTAATGCATCAAAACCACAGCTCCCTATCCTAAACCATACCCAACAGACTTTTCCATGGTTTACCCTGGACACTTCACATGCCCTAGCTTAGTCCACTGACAGCATGTGGGCCTATGTATAATACATTGTTCCAATTCACTCTATCCTGTGCATACTCTTCACCCTCCAGCATGTTCAGGCCCCGATTGCTCAAAATCTTTTTCACTTCATTCTCACATCTCCAATTTGGTCATCCCATGCTCCTTCCCTCCACTTCTGACACATACATCATCTCCAATTTGGTCATCCCATACTCCTTCCCTCCACTTCTGACACATACATCCTCTTTGTCAAAATTTCCTCACTCGCTCTCTCCATACATCCAGACCATTTCAGCACACCCTCTTCAGCTCTATCAACCACACTCTTTTCATTACTACACATCTCTCTTACCCTTTCATTACTTGTTCAATCAATACATCTCACACTACATATTGTCCTCAAACATTTCATTTTCAACGCAAACACTTACTTCTACAAATTCTTATTTATAAGCAATGCCTCGCATCCATATAATAATGTTGGGCCTACTATACCTTCAATCATACCCACTTTTGCCCTCCCAGATAGTGATCTCTTTTTCACACATTCTTCAGTGCTACGAGAACCTTCAACCCTCATCTACCCCATGACTCGCTTCTGTTTCCAATGTTGTATCATCAGCAAACAACAACTGACTCAATTCCCAAGTCTTCTCATTCCCTACAGACTACATACTTGCCCCTCTCTCCAAGACTTATGAATGTATGCATAATAAATGACACAAACTTGTAAATATAAAATGGCAGTATACATTTCCATGAAGTGTCTGGGTATACAACTAGGGATTTCAAAAAACTGGCATGCTTTGAAAAAAGAAAAACACTGCAAAATGTCTTCGAAAGGAGGTAATGTATAAATGTATCATACTAAATATCACTTCACCCAATTATAATTTACCACTCAGCATTTACATTAAAAAAATTGAGTGTGGGGCCACTTTTCAATACACATTCGAGGTTAATAGCTGAAAAGTTTGAAGGAAAACCAAAAATGAACCAAAATAGATATGGGGGGGGGGGTGAATGCATGCAAGAGAAAAGTATATGAAAAAGATAAGTATATGAAGAAGTGAAATGAATGGATAGCTAATTTTGGAAATATCTATAAAAATCTAAAGTTAATAACATACCTCCTTTCCTCTGCTAACCGCACCATGTGTCTTGCTTCATCATCTTTTTCTCTGAGCTTAGCTGATAGCTGCTTGCATTCTGCTCTTAATTTCACAAGCTGAAAAAATATTGCTACCCTTTCATTTACTATTATGTTGATATGAAAGAAGTTAATGTCTAAAATTCAGATAAAAATAAATCACACTTCATCCAACCATCAAGTATGCAACCACTTTTTTTATTCAAATGCAGACATTTTCCAAATCCATTCAACTATTGGACATTTTACATCCACTTTCTTCACAATATAACTCCCTACCACATCTACACTTTCAGCCTTTCTATTTTCTATGAGCATGCCTTTTTATCTCTTCCTCTATCCCATTACAGTACCTAAGTCACCTGACTTATAAACTTTTCATACCAACAGTCACACCATCATCCTCAATCTGTTCATTAAAGTAATTTCTCCACCTCTTACAAACATTATACTTTGCCAGAAGCCACCTAGGTAGAAGTTGGTAGGCAGCCACCAACTAGGAAAGTACATTACTTGTACTAGCTGCCTAGGTATCGGGAGGGTTAGTGATGGCTGTGTAGTGAAAAGCACTTCAGTGGTTGTCAAACTGTACATACTCCTCTGACCCATGTAGCTGTCTGTTCTTTCTGACTAACCCACATGTGGACTGCTGGAATTCAGTCCACAAACATACAATCTCTCCTTGTCCTACATAACACTTGACAACTTCATGACCATATTTTCCTGCAGTGAGCACAGTGCAATAGCCCTGCCTTTTGGCAAAATGGTAGGAGCAATAGATATACATAGTAGGCAGGAACACTAAGTAGAAACATTAGGTAGAAGTAGTAGATAAGAACATTAGGCAAAAGCATTAAGTAGAGGTAATAGGTTGGAAAATTAGGTAGACATACTAAAGTGAAGTAATCGGTAGGAATATTAGGTAGCAGCCTCTGGAAACACTGCACTAGAGATGCCCTCTGCCAGTGGCCTATTAAGGGTGAGGCACTAAAGGCTAATACGTGGCACTGGAGTTCACCTGTTATGTTGATTCTTCTGCCATGGCCATCCCTTATGGGAGTTATAGGCATCAGAGATATAGAGGGGAGAGATAGACAGACAGGAGCAATCTCCTACAGTTGCTAGGTACCCACCCTCTCCCCTTCTGGACAAACCTATCTTCTGCACTTTTTTACCCCAACTCTGATTCAGCTTCCCATTTTCTCTAGAGTTTTCATTCATCCTTTTTTAAGATTTTCATTTGCTTTCTTTTAATTCTAATGCCCTTAGATGTTTGTAGTTTTAGCTTAAGGAATTATAAATTACACTCTCTACTCTCTATTCATCATTCTTTTCTGAAAGCTTTAACTTTTTCTTGGCTTCTCTAAACAAATTTCCTTTAACTATTCTGAAATTATCAAAGCAACCATTAAAGTTTACATACTAATATAAAGGATACACATAACAAAGTCTCTTATAAAAAAGTACATTCAACTGGTAATAAGTAAGATGGCTTTCCTTTTATTCTGAACTGGCAACACTTTGGTAAGATATTAACATCAATGAGAATATTCAACAGGTGGGAGCCACTTGCCTACCACTGAACGAATGATTTGAAAAGGATTTACCTGGCTGTCTAACCTACCTCAGTCTCAGCTTCACGCAAGCATTCAGCCAAAGCATTCTTCTCCTCAGCCATGAAATCAGCGATCTCTCTGCCTTCATTTTCTAGATCTTGAACTTGCTGCAGGAGCGTCTTCTGGGCTGCAACGCTCTTGTCCAAGTCCTGTAAAGATGCTTTGGTACTATCATCTATGGCAATTTTAAAGCAAATTAGCATAAGCTTCATGGAATTATTTCTCAGTTTTCTAAGCAAAGAGAAATTGACCCTAACACTGCTTGAGAGGAGAAGCAAAGTTCTTTTATGGAGCTCTGATGCACTTCCAATTTTTCTGTTTTCATTATGTCTCCATAACTCTTTAGTAATTTGCTTATCTTTCACCAGCCTCTTCCCCAGTATATATACTAAGTGAGGATAAGAGAGACAAAACACATAACACATATCTCCTGCATGTCAGAGAATGTAATTAAAAGGGGCAGGAGTAAGGTGGGAGTGTGGGGTGAGTGCTCTGGGATATCCTCTCCTGTATTACCACTTTATATAAGTAAGAACAAAAGAAGTAAATTGAAGATTTTTACTTGCATTATGGTGTAAGAATTCTCTTGGTTGGAGTGCTGGGTACAATGAGATCAATAACATGATTTCAAAAGTCTTTCTTCTGCCAACTGTTCAGTGGAAAAGAATCTTAGGTTCCTAGGCTGGGTGAAAGTGGCAAGCAGCCTGTTAGTTTAACATCATATAAAGGAAGAAGGGCAGGTAGCTGGTATGGGCCTTCATATGTGCTTCCACCTTTGCACAAAAATATTTGAGGACCTCAGAAATTTATGGTGCTGCTGGGTTTCAGGGAACAGCAAAAGAAGCAAAATATGGGGTCTGGAACCACAATACCTTATTATTCCCATTGGTTAGGTGATGCTGGGATCTTGGGGAATAAATGCTCTAAACCTCCTCAACAGCCCTGATTAATGGCAAACTGTATCAACAAAAGAAGAGAGAACAACCAGCCCTCCATTTCAGAATCTTAATCATGCTTTTTAATGATGGAAAGCAAGCTGCATTATCAGCTCATGTCTTCTATCCATGGATAATGCAATTAAACCTATTTTGTTTCAAAGTACTTATCAACCTATCCTTTCAATAAAATTACTATGATAAATGAAAATGTGGAGGAGCTTGTCAAGTTGTGTGCTGAAACAGGAATGGTGACTGGGAAAACTTTGCTTAAAAATGTTGCATAAATAATTAAACATTGGTGGGTGGTGTTTGGGGTTAACAAACATTATCAGATTATATGCTACCATGCACGAAAACGAGAGATTTTGTTTGATGTGAAGGTGCTAAGGGTGGCTGGAGGAATATGTGATCATTTCTTGGGGAGATGAGTGTAAAAGTTTGTAATAGTTTAAGAACAAAGGAAATGACACGTGTGAAAGAGTATGGGAAAGTGAGTGAGCTTGGGTAAGGGGTTTGTGTGTTACGATATGAGACAATGAAAAATGGCACAGAGGGATAGTAAAGAGAGAGAGAGAGAGAGAGAGAGAGAGAGAGAGAGAGAGAGAGAGAGAGAGAGAGGATGAAGAATGGAAGGTATTTAGGGATACAGAGCTTAAAAGTGTATGAGAAGTTTATGGCAGGCTGTGGGTAGAATGATTGGTAAAGTGAGGAAGTTAAATCACAAGTGAATGAGAAAAGTGAGGTGTATGGATAGTGTCTGCAGGGAAGGAATGTTGGTGACTGGGAGGAGTACAAAAGATTTTAGCAAGAGAAAATAAAGGTAACAGGGCTGAAAATAGGACAAATAAGAAATGGGTGCGAGAGCATCAATGAAATTCAGAGGAAAAAGAAGAGAGAAAGGGAGAAATTATCTTACCCTTTTAATTTTAAGAGTATAATCTTCATACTGATTGAGCTTTTCTTGCATTTGTATATGCACATCTGCTGAATGATGCAGCTGAGATTCTAACTCCATCAAACTGTCACCTCTACTGTTGAATTCTGAAAAATTAATAAATTCTGTTTTAAAACTGACATTCACAAGTCAGAGTACTTGTTATAAGTGGATAATGAGATGGATTAAGTTCAAAGGGTCTAGAATACTAACAATGAGGGGTTTTTAAGAAAATGCAGGGAAAGATGCCCTGACATGAGGTACTAAGAGGTAGGAAAGTTGCTGACATAATCTGGGAAATGTAAAGATGTGAGTTTGCAAGTGATATGTAATTCATGGAAAGCATAGTTCAACCTATCTCAGTGTATGGATATCACACATGACTGCAATGACAGGGTGACATACTGAAAGCAAGCTGTCAAAATAATGAGATGTGAAGATGCTACTGAGGTAAGAAGAAGACAGCTTAGCTTCAAAAATGATAGGTCTAACTACTGAGCTGGTTAGGATATGAAGAAAAGATGAACAATATAATGTGCATAAAAGAAAGAAGAGTAGGGGAGCCCAAGACTCAGACAGAAGGGCAGGGAGTAATGCTTCATGATGTGTAAGGCCAAAGTTGTGTAAAGCTGATTCTGAATGGGCAACTTTGTTCTACAAAAGAAGAAGAGAAGAGTAAGATTTTCTAATAACTTCCAAATTCTGATATGATAAATTATGTATGGCCAAAGATGTGTAAAGCTGATTCTGAAAGGTCTACTTTGTTTTGCAGAAGAGGAGGAGACAGAGTAAGATTTTCTAATAGCTCCTAAATTCTGATATGATAAATTCTATTGATTTTTAATTTTAATGCAATGAAAACTTAACTCATCCCATAAACTCAGCAACCATGCCCTTGTACAGTAATTAGGCAATATAGCTACAATATCTGAAATATCAAACCTGCTGCATCCTTAGCTAACATACTGATAGCTTTGTCTCTGATTTCCTACCACTTCTAATACCAACAAAATAAAGCTAACAAAAAGCAGAAGAGTTGCAGCACAAGTCAAAATTATTGATAAGATAAAAGCTTGAAAAAAAAAAAAAAAGTGATTATGCCTGTAACTGTAATAACGGCACCCACAAAAGTACAAAAATGGAGTGAAACCATAAACTGCCTGGGATTATTTGTGATGTCAGGTGACTTCATTTGAAATGAATGTTATGTGTGATATAACACAACGAATGCATATGGTTATACAAAATGGGATGTAACCTTTGGTAAAATCACATCATTGTCACTGGATGAAAAGGAGAACAATCTTGTCAAAGAACTTCTCGCTACAAAGGGGTCAATCCTTTCCCTACTACAGACAGTAGCACATTTCAAAAGTTGTTGGAGCCCCTTAAAAGAGGTCTTGTGGTTATAATCATATAATAATTAAAAAAAATGTCCTGGTACTTTTCTAGCTCCTCAGGTCAACCCCCCCCCCTCATAACTCCTCTTAATAACTCTCCCCTTCAACAGTTACTGTCTGTCTAGCCAGTGTGTTGTCTATGAAGGTAGAGGGTTGACAGTGTTTCTGGTGTAATGTTGATTTAAATAAATTTATCACGATTTTGCACTTGATGAGGTGGATTGTCTCCAAGAAATGTCATGCCACATGTTTAAATAAATTACATGTCAAATAAAATTTCATGAACTCCTACTGAAGTGCAATTTCAACTTCACAACTTTCATCGTGGACTAGAGTGCATAGTTCGAATCCTGATTGCGGCAGTCAGTCCACATCAACCCAACTGTTCATCCGCCCATAGGGGTTGGTCAATAAAATGGGTACCTGGCTCAGGCTTGGGTACATACATACATACATATATTTATACATATAGCGTTAATGGGATGGCCTTTGATTAGGGCCTTAGCTGCCTGTGTCATCGCAGCTAAAAAAAAAAAAAAAAAAAAAAAAAAAAAAAAAAAAAA
>JAYMFT010362893.1:0-22686 GCA_038088735.1 Panulirus argus
GAGAGGTGGGAACTTATCGCGTTTCATTTTCCTCGTGGTTATCAGTATATATATATATATATATATATATATATATAAGGGTCGTATACTGTCGTACTCAAAGAATTATGCATTCATGACTCTGATCTCCCAGATGTATAGATGCAACGACATTATGAACGCCCTGATGATCAAGCAACATCACTGCAGGCATAATTAGCAGAGATCATCAGTAAACCAGAACATTAAAGCAATCACTAATGACCTCGTTAGCGGTTAATTTAACCCACACAGACACACACACACACAAATCTCTCTCTCCAAACACACACACACACACAAAAACGTGATACAATCTTCATTCTCTTAATGACGTCTGCTTTAATTAATACGACATACAACGCAGCCGACGTAATCTGCCCGGGATTTTTGTGTATAAATTAACAGTTTCAGGAGATGATACCTCACCGGAGGAAAGCTCACAGGACTTTTTTTTGGGGGGGGGGACACACAACGTACGTCTGCTGGCCTAAGCAAGTCCGTGGCATAATTGGGCGTTGAAACCAACTAAATTGTAAAGTCGTAAAGTTTGTCTGACTCATTGGGGTTGGAGGGGATTTGTATCGACCCTACGTCCTTACATAGTGCTGCTATAACCCCCCCCCCCCCTTTGTCTCTCTCTCTCTCTCTCTCTTCGGAGAAAGTGCCATTAATTAAGATAATATATTCAACTCCCATTAATCACAGGGTGGGGGGGGGTGGGGTTCCCGTGGTCCCCCTCCTCCTCGTCCTCGGCCCCTTTCTTCAATTAATCCGTCTGCCGATTATTTTCTTTCCCCGAAATATTAACAAGCACAAGTCTCTAATGGGAAAGTCTCGTCTCAAACACACCTCCCTCCCTCCCTCCAACCCGTCTCTCTCTCTCTCTCCTCCTCCTCCAAAATCCTAGACGCGTGAATTAAGAGGACAGAGAGAGAGAGAGAGAGAGAGAGAGAAAGGGGGCCGTCCTCAAAGCGCTGATTGCGTAGAGGCTCAGAGTCTGGGGCGCCACCACCATCCAAAACACCCCCGCCCTCCCTCTCAGCGCCCAGCAGCATATGTCCCTGTTTACATAGCGGTGGCGGCACCTATACGAGGCCGCGGGGAAACTACCCAACTGTAAACAAAGGCAAGCCGGCGAGGCACGTGTTCCCCCGCGCCGACACCGTTCATCCCCCCGGCTAATATGGAAGGATTATGACGCTAACGCGCAATCTGGCGCACGCACACATACCTCACCTCCTGCTCCAAACTCCTCCTCCTCCTCCCGCACTGTGTACCTGCACAGGCGAGAGAGAGAGAGAGAGATCCCAAGCCCCGTGTGTACACATCGGGACAATGGATTTAATCTCCATACTGCAGTAGGAGGCGAGGCGAGGCGAGGGCCCCCTATGGGTCTCAGAATCAATCTGAAAACACCCCCGAAGGAGTTCGTCGGAGATCGCTCGAGCTGTGGGCGAAGCCAGTTCAGGGTCTTAAACGACCAAGCTAATCCGCAACAGATGGCGACTTGTCGCTCGACCTGACCACTTCAAATCCACGTGATGTGCCAGGTCGTCCAGCCCCCAGGGGGTCGTGCTCAAGTGGGTAGGACCCACTGTGCTCAAGTGGGTAGGACCCACTGGGTAAACTGCCCACTAGGGAAAGAGAAGAACCCCTTGAGAGACTATGAAAGACCAAGCGTCTGTGGGACTGTGGGATCATCCTGGGCTGAAGACACACCAGTAATATGGAAGGACACCAGACCCATACTAAACGATGTGATTTTGTAACGACCGAACTACTCATTGGGGACACTGAACATTTGGCAAGACGCGAGAGCCCACGATCCTGAACATTCCACTCGATGAACAAGAACTAGATCAAAATATTGCTAAATTGTGCCCCCAAAATCAGTTGTTTCAGACCTCAGAACTTCCTGTTTCCACAGCTCTGTGATGGTATTCTGACATTGAATCCAAAATTCGCCATGCACTGAGCTATGCAAATACCTGTGTCATCATACCCAATACAAACACGTTCTGTAACCTGAACCCTCGCTGTATCACTGTGGATGATAACATGCCCAAAACCAGTATATTCTGTAACTGTATTACCAACATGTAATGTATCTCCGACCTTTCATATTGCTTACCAATGCTGATAACTGTACAATGTGCCCTGTTTCAAACACACACCTCAGTGTCTATGTAATCTATGTAATCTGTGTGTGTATTCACTGTAATTGTAATGTTAACAAGATGTTCTGTAACTGTATGACATATTTTAACCTTTCTTTGCATTACGCAAATGTTATTAACTATGTTGATGACAGCATCATCATGTATTTAATGTATCCTAGACCTCCCCTCAGAGTGAAGGGGGCCCCCTCTGAGTCCCTGGGCCACACTCTGGCCCACCTGTCATCCTCCTGTTGATAATAATAGTAGTAGGCGAAACCGGTCCGACTAATCAACTGTCCCAGACTAACTTCCAAACTTCACCCCCTTGCCCTACGCCGCAATGTTGGTTCACTTTCCCTCTTCTATAGGTATTACTTCTGGCTTTTGCTCCCGAGAGCTGGCTGCTTGTGTGCCCCCACCACTAGTTAGACCACGCAATACTCGGCAAGTTGCTGCGTCACATGATTATTGTGTGGCCATCGGCAACTCAAGGGTGGGCCGTTTTGATAACTGCTTCTTTCCCTACATGTCGAAGCTCTGGAATCCTCTACCTTCTCATGTCTTTCCCAATAAGTATGGCCTGGCTCATTTCAAAAGACAGGTCTTTCACTTTCTCAAAAACTCGTAAATGCTTTCCCTTTTTTTTTTCGCGTTTCTTAATTC
Organism: Panulirus argus; assembly: GCA_038088735.1. Taxonomy (NCBI): domain Eukaryota; kingdom Metazoa; phylum Arthropoda; class Malacostraca; order Decapoda; family Palinuridae; genus Panulirus; species Panulirus argus. The sequence continues at coordinate 2,844 of JAYMFT010362893.1, forward strand.
TATTTTGCGATCAGGACCCGGCCTTGAATGTGGACTTTTGTCCGTGACCGGAGCCTTCAACATAATAAGGGAAAAAACAGAGGGGTTCCCCAGACAGGAGCACAGAGCGGGCCTACCTTGTTGATCATCTGGGCCACGCCGAGGATCCGCCTGGAGGAGTTGAAGATGGGGATGGTGAGGACGCTGTGGGTGACGAGCCCGTCGTCCTTCAGGGGCGCCCCCAGCCACTCCAGCACGTCGCTGATGTTCACCGTCTGTAGGATGAGGAGACACAAGGATTACTGCCGGGTCGCAAGGACTAGACCCGAGGATTAGTAGACTGCAAGGATGAGGAGACCCGGGGAGAGTGGTGGACTGCACCTGTGGAGGGGCCCAGTACCCGTGGTCTTCAGCCGTAGCGTCACCGCGATGGGGAACAATATGTCTTACTGTGGATTGGGAATAATGGGAAATGTGTCTGTGATTTGTTTCCGACGTCGCGCGTGCAGCCCGCCCCGCAGGATCTTATTCTGAGACGGCACCCCAAAGCCTCTTATGCTAAACGAAAAACGACTTTCGAATTATGTATGAAGCTAAGCTCCTGAGACCTGGTTCTAGTTAGAGAGAGAGAGAGAGAGAGAGACAGAGACAGAGAATATAGATTAGGGCTACAGTTCAATAGTTCCCTACAGTCAGCCCACCCCTTACGGTAAGCTGATCGCCGTCAGTCGATGACAGAAGTACGTAACTGTCAGGCCCAGAAAAAGTGTGTCAGCCAAGACAGCCCAGGACGGATTGACCTCTGCCAGTTACCTTGTCGTGTCCCGATTAACTGGTTGTTTTGTCTGGCGTGAAAGCTAGTTAGAAGAATGCGATCATCGTGTACGTCTAAATATGCCTTGTAACGGATCTGAGACCGTTACATTTCCCAGAGCGACGTTTGTAACATCTGTCCTTCAGTGCTGTATTTTGTATTTGAAATCCAGTCTGAATCGCATGTAATTACGTTTAGTTCGCCTCACAACCTCTCTTTATTCCTTGAGCACGATGATACGACCCTTTCGGCTATGACCTGACCTTGCTTTTGACCTGACCTTGAAAGGCTTAGGCAAGGGTCGTGGCGCTGTGCTCAAGGGGCAGCTTGGCGGTGGTCAAGTGTGGTGCCATGATGGCTGAGGGAGTTCAGGAGCGCCCGACAGCGCCAGACGGCTCTACCCTCCTCCTCCGCCAGACTTCCCCCAACTTCACCCGCCTTTCATCTGGAACTTCGAGGGGGAAGTTCCTGAGTAATGCCTCCGCACCAGGGGAGAGAAAATGACGTAAATTACAACTGGAAAAACTGCCGTCTGAAATAGCGAAGTTTGTGTCTGTGACGAGGTTCTGATCCAGGCGAGACCTTGAGGAGGATGCTTCCTCTGATGCTGGTTGAAGTATCGTTGCCAGAGATGGATGGGTCCCGGTAGGATTGGCAGGACGGCCACCTCTCTGTGTGGTGCGCACACGCTGTAGCCGGGTATTTTGGCATGTGAGGTCCTGGGGAAAGAAAGGGGCTGACGCGGGGCGAGGCCCTCCCTACCCGAAGAAGGTGCTTCAAGGGATGGAGAATCATAGCTTTTGCTGGAACAGGCGGATGCCTCTTGACCCAAGGTATGAGCCCAGCTCTCGTCCAGTGGGTGTGTTGAGTCTACCAAGGGAGGGGGGCGAGTCCTTAGCTCTGGCAGCGGCTGCTGGATGGAAGGAAGGAAGGAGGGAAGGTGTGTCCGTCCAGAACAGAAGAGTTATGGTACCTTTTACGGTACCGTTTTCTTTCTTCTGGTGGTAGAAAGAGGGTGCCCATTCAGGGGAGACAGAAGAGTTCTTCCATTCTCCTCGGTGTCGCGCCCAAGTACAAAGAAGGGGGAGTCCCATTCCAGGGCAGCCAGACTCAAAGGGTTGCCGTACTACGTCATGCCCAACTTTTACGTGACACAGACTGTATTGCTTCCTGTGGCAGGGATAGAGAAAGAGGTGTATTTCTTGTGTGTTGCGACTGACATCCCGTGTGCCCGTGTGTGTGTGTGTGTGTGTGTGTTCCTTCCTGTACCCACACACACTCACCCACTCACACGCCCTCGGGTATGCACCCCACACACAGTTATTCACCTATTCATTCATTCATTCACTCCAGCATTCACCAACGTCTGCACACACACACACACACACACACAGCTGGGCTGCCGGGATCGATGGTGTAATAGAGGCAGCACTCACCTTTAACCTCCGGGGAAAGTCCGGGGTTTGACAACCGGGACCGGCTCCTCTTACGCCGCCGGACGGACTCACGGCGCCGTAAGTACGTCTACCCTTTCCCCGCGAACCCCGACGCTCGTGCTCATACCTTCGTTAACCAGTTCATCCACTCGTTAACTGCCTCATTCGTTCATACTTCAGCAAATGCTACCTCTCATTTCTTTATTCCTTCCATATTTCTTGAATACCGATTTGTGTTTATACTATGTACCCTTTTATATATATATATATATATATATATATATATATATATATATATATATATATATATATAACAGTTGTTTAATGATTATAGGAAATAAGACGGGCTTGTAGGACTGGCCCCAGCCCGACCCTTGACACACAAACTTCCAGACTCCTTTCTCGATCTTCGTCTCCTGGAGTCATTCACCCCGCGCGCGCGACTCGGCACAAGTGAGCCGTGATTATGCAGCTTTAGGTGCCGGATCCTCCGGGCCATGGGGGGTTCCTCCGGCCGGGTCCTGATCTCCTCCCTGAGGATCCCCCCGAGACCAGGGAGGGAGGGAGGGAGGGGAGTTGGAGGGATCCTCACGGATCCTGCGGCTCCCCCTGGATCTCCGGCCAAGCCACAGCTTCCAATTTGCTGACTTTTCAGAACCATAAATCCCACGCGGAGGTGGGACCGTCCCCCTCTCCCCGCCGCCGCCACCGAGGTCTGACTCGGGATTCCAGGATTTCACGGCCGTGGCTCTGCTGCAGGAGGCGGATTAGAGACCGTGGACACCAAGACTCCGGGTCGTCCGGCCACGGGTGGCCAGCCCTCAGGTAGCGGGTTGCCAACCTTCAGGGTACTTAAACACAGGTTAATGAGTCTTCGGTTTATAGACGGGTCTTCAGGTCTCTGAATCGCAGGTCTCTGGACCTGGCTTGACTCGACGTTGGACTTGAAGAAAGTTTTTAAGATACGCGTGTTGGAAAATGTCTCATGAGGGCGTATGTCTCGAATGTAAGGCGAATGTTTTTGCTTCCTGTTTATCTGGAGGGAGGCAGAGTCGGTGGGAACGATTCGCCATCATTCATCTGACTCGGGCCCAGGCGCTAGGAACTTGAGTAAATGTCATATATTCTGTTTAGAGCTTTTTTCTTTCGTGTCTGTCCGACTGACATCCCATCTTTCAGTTTCTCGTCTTTTTTTTTTTTTGTGTGTGTGTACGTAAGTCAGTTTATCATTTTATATCATGAATTATTGAGACTGGGAATACGTGTGTGAGTTCATCATTGACCCATGGGTAAGACTCATTCTGGGTCTAGCAGTTCTGTAGTTAGTGAATGATGCTTCTTATTTGTAGAATGTTCTAGCCACACTTACAGGTGCACTCCCTACGCTCACTTCTCTCTCTCTCTCTCTCTCTCTCTCTCTCTCTCCATAGAAATGTTACCCAGGTGAGAGACTGTTGGGTTGAGGTGGTGGGTCCCGTACATAAGGTAGACAGGGAGGAGCTTCGGGACCGAGAGGGTTTGGATGAATCAGATTTTCCAAGTGAATACAGTGCTGTAATCCCCGCGGTACAGGTGGTTACATAAAGACAGGGGTCTCATGACCTGGCGACCTGACCAGAAGAACTAGAAAATTGCAGTTGGATGCGACCGGAGTTGATCTGGTTAATGGAAACACGTTGGTCACGGACGCAAGAAAAAGTTGGAACGGGTCGGGCTAATGGAACAGACCAACCGCTGGGACAGAGCGGCGCCGTCCTGAGGATTGGAAAAGACCCGTAGTGACCCGTGTGGCTTATTGACCTGACGGGTGAAACGTATTGGCCCTGACCCGATGCGTGAGGGGACACACCGCTGACCTGTCCTAAACCTCTCTGACGACAATAGCTTGACCTGTGGGGGACACACTCATGACCTGACGACCTGGACACTGACTTGACCTTTGGAAGACACTTGTCCAAAAGGTTAAAGTGACTGATATTAATGACCTGTCTTGTGGGGAAAGACGGATAGTGCCTGGCGGAAGGGACTGTCTGATGGAGCAGACTGACCCGACTAGTGGAAGGGACTGACTTGACTTATGTGGAACAGGCTGACCTGACTGGTGGAAGGGACTGACTTGACTTATGGAACAGGCTGACCTGCCTGGTGGAAGGGACTGACTTGACTTAAATGGAAGAGGCTGTGGAAGGGACTGACCTGTCCGCTGGAACAGACGTAGTTGGCGAGGCGGGCGTGGACAGAGGCGGCCAGCTGGGCTGAGGAGGGCTGCGAGATGCGACACTCGCCCTCCCGCGACTGCAACTCGAAGGCCATGTGCACCGTCAGCGTCTCCGGCTGCCGGAAGGGGAAGAGTGGCGGTGAGAGGGACACGAGGACTGGTTGATGAAAGGGAGAGGAGGGAGGGAGGAAGGGAGAGTGTCCCGGAAGGGTAGGACCGGGAAGATGGGGCTGTGAGAGGGGGTGGAGTGAGAGCTGGCGTACATGTAGGGGAAGGAGGTGTAGCATTGATCAAACAGTGGAATAAATGGACCACTGATACACTGCTAGAGGGAGACGGGAGCCTTCACTCTTTGTATTGCACAGACAAGGTCTTCATCTTGCTTTAGGGAGAAACTAAACCTAATCTAACTTCAGGGAGCATGGGGGAACCTGGTCTGCTGGTCAGTGAGGCAGACGGAGCCCTGATCTGCCTGTAAGGAAGCATAGAAGACGGGGTAGCTAAAGTTAGGGTGCATAAGAAGCCCTGATCTACTTGAAGGGGAGCATAGAAGCCCCGATCTACACTTAGGGGAGCAAAGGAGATCTGGTCTACTGGTAGGGGAGGTGAGTTACGGCACAGGGGGATCAACTCACCGGTATTTCCATCAGCTGCTCCGGGCTCGGGGCAACAGTCTGCAGGAAAGGAAGGAAGCAATTTACTGATAAGAACAACTTCCCATATCATTTGTTATGCTTCACATCTGTACAGTGAATTGATGGTTACCCAGAGTTATGCGGTAAATGTGTTTACTTATCACATGAGAACGGTAAACCATTTGGGTACTTGGGGAGTGTGTGGCGGAGTAGAAGGGGTTATGTGAGGTAGTTACACGCGTGCGTGGTAGAAGGAGAGGTGACGACTGGTTGGGTGGCGAGGGGAAGCGGGTGAGGGCATAGAGAGCGGGGTGGGGGTTGGTGACTTACCTGTCTGATGACCAGCGTCTCTGCCGCCTCTGAGCTGTCCTTGCTGCTCTTGTTGCCGTCCACGTCCTCGTCTGTTGTCTGCAACACACCATGTTCTTTGTAACGCTCAACCCGGAAACACTACAGGTATTAGACCTACCCTCAGTAACGCTACGGTAGTAACGCCATTAGTAAAGGAACCCTTATGTAGCACTACCCTTACAAAACGTTACAATTCTAAGCGTTTCCCTTCTCTGATCAGTCACAGTAACAACGAATCCAGACCTTGAACCGTCACGCTGCTGTTACCATAAACATGCATGGACTTTGCTAGCTAGTGCATGAATCTCGGCTGACCACGGCAGCACGCGAGGCTGCTAGGTCTAGGTGTCGTCCCTCAGCGAACTTGAGGTCGTTCAAGGACATTCCAACTCGGAAGAACTAAGGTCGTTCCTCGACCTCCCGAGTTTAAGAACTTGTGCGAGGTCGACCTCCGACCTACAGACTTTTATAGAAATTTGAGGTCATGGTCAATCAAAAGCCACAATGGATCAGGCAGAGTTCATATTTTGTAGTCAAGATAGCCAGCCGGCCGTTAGGAGACTTGACCCATTCCATTGGAAGCGAATTTGCAATGTCTGGAGAACTGGACTATGGCCAGTGATGGGGTCTTTAAGGACCCTGCCTGATGTCGCACTTGCTGAGGAGCCAATAAGTGAGTAAATTGTGACCTCCTGACCTCATCTTCGGCTCTTCCGCTGAGAAATGTTACGGCCTCGTGGCTCGTCACGGATAAGGAGTCATGTCAGCTTGTGACGCGAACAACTGGAAGCGAGATTCGATGTTATTTTCTCACTCGGCAATAAAGTAGCGTAACCCCTTGATACTTTTGATAACTGCACTACAAAAATACTCACTACATGGATGTATTCACATGCGTATCTTTATATACATACGACTGGGTACATGATGAGTGTGTGTATAGATTGTGGTGTGTGTGTGTGTGTGTGTGTGTGGTACCTGGGGGTCCAGGAGGTACACGGAGCACCTCTCGCACTTGAGCAGCTCTCGGGCCTCCGTCATGATCTTGCTCACCAGCCGGTCCAGTGACGTCTGCTCCTCGAAGATCCCCCTCGCCAGCTGGAGCAGCAGCTGCCGGCACAAAGGTCAGTTCAGGTCAGGTCATCACAGCTGGTGATGGTAATGGCTCCCAGGTGGGAAGCCAGGTACTGTGTGTGTGTGTGGGGGGGGGACATGGGGCGGGGGTAAAAAGGTCACGAGGAAAGGTGACCTGTATCCCAAGGAAAGGCAGGAGTGCCTAAATGAGGTCAAGTAAGTTTCAGGACGGGAAGGTGCTCACGTTCACATGACCTTCAGCCAAATTGTATCGTGTTAACGTTATGCGGTATAACCTCCTTCATCTGTAAGGGAACTGGTGTAGCTTATGTGATCGTGAAAGATACTGGAAAACTAGAAATTAATCTGACATGGCGTCAGTTTCTTAAAAGATAGACAGACAGTTAGTGACCTGACGAAAAGCGTGAGGAAATAAGATGAAATATTGTGAGATCATTTAACGCACAATAAGCAGAGCTGGCTCTAATGGCGTGGAATCATCTTCTGACGATTCAGGGAATGTTCCAAAAACCCTGAGAGCAGCAGGAGGCGGACGGACGTACCTGGTTCCTCTTGTATTCTCGGACCGACATGTCGAAGAGCTGGGCGTTCTGGATGCCGATCCCGCAGAAGGTCAGGTAGCGGCGGAACACCTGGTCAGGGGAAGCAGCAACACGGGGTTAGAACAAATGCACCGGACACAACACAATACCTTCATTAAAACTCATAATCCCATGCAAGAGAATTTATGTCTGTTTCTCTGTTTAGTGTGCGTACAGAGCCCACCCCAGGTCCGTACGGGCCGTTGCCGCAACGGTTCCTTCAACGCTATCAGCAAACACTGCACTGTGTGTTGGCTTCCAGCCTTTGTAATGTCTCTAGAGAGTATCAGCGTAACTCCCCCCTCCCCTCAAAAAGAAATTCTGTGGTCCTACTGTTTATGTTGTACGTATTGTGTCTTAAATGTTGTTCAGCCTTTTTTTTTTTTTTTTTTGCTGCTGGTGATTCAAGAGTCGAGACATGGGGGAGCGACCCCGTGGGACTGACCTCCACGTCTTGCTTGGTGAACTCGTTGGTGCCGTTCTTCTTGTTGATGATCTCGGCGACTCCGATGACCTCGCCCTCGTAGTTGCAGACGGGCATGCACAGGACGCTCATGGTGCGGTACCCCGTCCGGCGGTCGATGCTCGCGTCGAACCTCGGGTCCTGTCGAGGTCGAGACCGTCAGAGAATGGGGGGTGGGGTGGGGGGAGGTGTTCGAGGGGCAGGGGAGTAGCGGGTCGTGGTGTTGTGTGTGTACCGACTGCCGAGACCAGGACTCGAACCAATGCGCTCGGACCCGGGCGGCCCGTGAATGCGTCTCGGTCAGGAACGCTGACCGCTGTTTGTGTGTGTGTGTTTGTGTGTGTGTGTGTGCGTGTGTGTGTGTGTGTGTATATATATATGTTTACCTTCTTGTAGTATACAGAGAGGAAGTTTTACACTCGTGGTGGCCCCATCTCTTAAATAGTCTCTACTCTCACACAGCTTCGTAAATTAACGTATGATGTCTGTATTAACCAGGTCTACAGTGATCTCATTCCTATTGTACGAGGTGGAGGGAAGGCCCGGCGCCTGGCGGCCAGGAGCCTAGCGTGGAAGGCTTTATTAAGGCTCAGAGTAGAACACAATAGGATGTTCGGGTCTTTGCTGGGACCCCTAATGAACTGGGTGCGGAGTGCCTTCTTGCCCGGACTCTTGGCATTATGACCTCCGCGAACCTGGTGTTTGTTGTGTTGTGACCCGGTGAAGAGGTACACACACGGCGCCGCTGCGACAGAGCGTCCGGGATTATCATATTCTGGAAATTAAACAGAGGCACGCGAAGTCAGGGAAGATGATGATGATGGGGGAATTCAGCCCAGCGCCTCGCTTCCCTCCACCGCCAGAACCTCGCCAGCAGAATATGGCAAAAGAGAGAGGGAGAGAGAGGCGGTGCAGAGTTTTGTCCGCAGAATTATTACACACTTGACATTATTTTCCAAGAAATGGACTATTTTCGCTCTCTTAATCTTTTCTCCTTCACAGTTGCTCAGCCAACGTGACCTTAACACTGCGTCAAGAACCCAGTGTCATACTCCGTCTTTGGAAGATATTTGCCCGGGTGATTTTAAGAGTGATCTTACATCACCTTTCGTATTTATGGTTTGATGTTGACCCTGGCTAAGGAAGGGTGGGGTATGTGGCCTGAGGAAACAAGGGCTCCTGCGCTGGGCATCCTGGAAGAATGGGGCCGCGGCGCCGGTTGTAGGAAGCTGGCGAGGCCTCACCATAGCCTTCCTCACCTGACACTTCCAGGAATCCCCAGCGCTCAGCCAGCCACCTACGTAATGACCGCACCGGCCTCCACTCGCCCTCCTCCCTGTGTAGCACACTCTCTCTTCTCTTATTACTATTTACCTCCTGCGTCACACGTGCGTAACGCTCACCATCTCTCGCTCTCTCACCTCCCTTCCTCACTCTCTCCCTCCATCCCTCCCTCCCTCCCTCCCCCTTGCAGTCGATCTCCCTTCCCCACGCCCTATTTTCTCTCCCATCCTGCACCACGCGCCACCACCGCCGGTTCCCCCTTCCCCACCACATACACCTCAGCTTGGCTGGCCATGCAAGTCAAGGGCCATACCACAGGTTGTCGCCAGGGATTGAAACGCGGCGACAGCCAGTGGACACCAGAGGCCTCCTGAACACTCGCAGTTCATTGAGCACCGCAATCTGCCGAACATGAGGAGCCATTAACCTCTTGAGGGCAGCGGTACGACCCTTGAGCACGACGTTCTACCATTTCTTAGCGGCCCGGTTAGCGATAAGGAACGACTGAGTCCCGGTAACCACTGATCCCTGCAGCTCGGCCCTCATGGGCATTGAACGCCAGCAGCAGGTGAGCCCTAGCCAGCAGGGAAGCAGAGCCGCCGACAGGGCGCTGAGCGGCAGCGGGAGCCGAGGGCCCCCAACCAACACAGTAGTCTTTAAAAAGCGCCACGCAGTTAACCGGTATAAATACACATTACCGGAAACGCCGGCAATTTTCCTTAAAAGCCTCGCCAGTTGTTCGTCAGAGAGAGAGAGAGAATGAGAGAGAGAGGGAGGGAGAGTGAGAGAGAGAGAAGGGGGAGGGGGGGAAGGAAAGTGAAAGCCAAGAAATGTTTTATAAGGAGTTAGACAGGTTCACGTTGTGGATTGTCGCGTTGCGTCTTCGCTCCTTACGTCTGTCGAGTTGCGTCACGTCACGTCACGTACACCGACGTACGTCACCCGGGTCGACTCTCCCAAGAATCACCTGTCAACTCGTAAGCAGCCTCTTGAAGGAGCCCCTCTGCCCGGCGGCGCTGAGGAGTGCAAAGTGGGCATCCAGACGACTCCAAAGGTCTGATCACACCCCCGTCCCCCTCACCCGCCAGTCCCCGCCTACCCACAAGCTCCCGTAAAAAAAACTCCTGCCAACTACGGTCGTCCTGTTGTTGCGGTTATATAGTCATCTCACGACCGCCCGTGTAACACCCGGGTTAAACCTTGTTACGGCCGTGGTATGAATCCTTGTAACGTGACGTTAACCTCGTTGCGATCGTTTGGCCCCCTCGGTAACAGCAGGTAACACCTGCCATCCAGACTCAACCCCACCCCCCCCCCTTCCCTGCTCTGGGGATGGTAATTGCAGAGGAGCGCCATAGTCTTCCATTATCCCCCACCCCCTACCCCTCACCCCCCTCCTGCCCGTCCCCAGGCAGCCGTTCACGACGCTGGCGCCCCCGGTGTTGCTCAACTTGGATGCGTGTACGAGGCAGTTGTAGGTTCCCTCCCTCTCTCTCTCTCTCTCTCTCTCTCTCTCTCTATCTCTGTCTGCCTATCTATCTATCTATATGTCTATCTATCTATCTCTGTCTGCCTATCTATCTATCTATCTGTCTGTCTATCTATCTATCTATCTATCTATCTCTCTCTCTCTCACCAATGCGTAGGTTCCCTTTCTTTTCCTTTGCATCTGTTCCGGCACCTTTCCTCGCCCTTATCTCCTTGTCATAAGATCACTAAAGCTACACACTTTTAGGCGTTTGGTTACCTGAGGGAAAAGGAGCGTATCACTGCAGTACTAGTTGAGCTGCGTCCAGCCACTCGCTGGCAGCATAACTTAACCTGCTACAACAATACGAAGATTAACGTTTTAAGAGAGGCAAATATTTCATGAGTTTCATATAAAAGATAATCTCTCGTTAGCTAGGTTCTGGCGTTAGAGACAGAAATACACTTTGCCCCGAGTAGCGTAAGTTGAAAAAAGAAAATGAACTTATTTTCTTGACTACTACTCGTTCGGTACTGTGGGTGGTTGAAGAATTCCCTGCACTCGGAGAGTCGCACGTGAGGAAGCTGTCGGGGTGAAGTGTTCCCACCACCGGTGTCCCCCTCCTTCCATGTCCCCGTTCTGAAGCTTCGAGATAAACACACGGGAGAGGAACGAGGGACGTCCTCAAGCGGCCCGAGTCCTTCAGTATTCAAGGGGAGAACGTGGGACGCATAAAGAAGGTCTCGCATCGTTCGCCTTCAGACAAACGCGCCATCGTAACAAGAGGGAGGAATTTCCCTCCCTCCCTGGACTCGACCTTAACTTTCCAGATAAACACTAATGGAAGGATCACCCAGGAATATCCTGCGTGGTGGGACTACCTCGTCCTTCACAGTATCTTCTGTCCTACCTGGTAGGCGTCCTTGATGTTGATGATCTCCTTGGTGTTGGCGACGTGCCCCACGATGCCCACGCCCCACGGCAGCAGGATCTCCTTCTCGGCGGCGTTGGAGAGCGCGTCCTCCAACACTGTGGGTAGAAAGCGTTGTGAGTAGTGGGTTGGTGTATGGCCCTACCTACAAGGCCTCAAGCAGCAATACTAACCTGATTTATCTCTTCATGAATACTAGGCAGTGTTATTGATATATTAAGAGAAAATTACATACATCTGCATGATGATACGCTGCTGATTATGTTACAGGAATTGTCTTATTTCCATTCAAATGTTAGATAAGACGTTGGGTTGTATGAGTGTGGTGAAGCAAGATTAACCTTACCGTCTAGAGAACACAGAACCTCTCCTAAAGTACCCTACACTGGCTACTGCTGCTGCTGCTAATGATGTGTGAAACCAAATTGGATCGAAAGATATTTCGGAATTAATTAGTGACAAAAGTTTCCCCACCCCCTGTTGATTGAAGCATGGTACTTGTTCAATTACCCCGGAGTTAATTAACTCTAGGACGATTAATTAGTCTTTTGACACGCTGAACATCTGGTCCTCATGTGGCATGGAAACGAAAAGCCGCCATCAGGGATTCTTTGTATACTATGTCGGTAAATCGTGGTTTACGCCGTGACGTTTATGTTGGCATCTTCTACAAGAGTCAAGGATCCGATTGTGTCGTAACGTTAAGGTGAGACTGATACTTTACGTCGCCTTAGCTGAGCTTGAGAACCACAGCAACGTCCAGGGCAGTGGCCAGTGATTATTTTGGTTTCCCATACACACGTGTGATGAATGAGGACCCGCGTTCATTAACGTGGCGTCGTCAAAGGGCCATTCAGTTTATGATTGTTCGGCGACGTCGATTGACCTTAAAACGAACATCGCAGTCCCAGTTGATTGCTTACTGTCAGGCAGGTCATCCTGGAGTGCCTGTGGTGACCATTAAAGCCTATTTATACCCACGACCAGGCGGGACACTGGTCGACCCTCACTCGCCACTGCTCCACTGTTGACTACTTGTTATACCAGAGACTACATACATACTTTACCGTCGACTACAACTTCATCGTAAGACCCTCACTGTCGACTACCTTACTCCTGGTCGAACGTAAAGTACCTGTGTCGACTGTGACGTCGAAGAGCTTGGCCACGAGGCACCGGTTGTGCCGGGGGCCCTGGGCGAGGAAGAGGGAGGCCCGGTCGGCGTGGGTGAGGTGGCCCACGTTGACCAGGATCTTGTGGCAGAGGGTGTCGATGTCCAGCTCCGTGCTGATGTCGCGGATCAGCTCCATGAAGAGTTCCGGCTCCGTCAGCCGCTCCACCTGCTCGCGAGGGAGGGAGAGAACACGGCGTGAAGTAATGAGAGTTTTATGAAGCCGTTGTTGGGGCGAAGGTAGTCATGTCTTAATTAATTAGTTAGTGATTATGAATTGGTAATGGTAGAGAGAGGACAGAGGTAAGAGCGGCAGGGAAGAAGAGTGTTGGTCGTTCGGGGGCGAATCTGGCGTGCCGCAAGGCTGTCTTTTGGCCCCCTAGACGATCCATTCTCAACAGGTTGGTGATGTCTGGGACGTCATGGTAAACAGTATACCTACAAAGGTTAAAGAAGATGGAGAGAAGGGCAGTATCCATGCACTTGGCCAGCCTGCAGGGTTTGCAACCCCATCACGCTAACGGGAATGGAACTGAGTGTGAAAGACGAACAGATACATGGATTGACTTGCAGCAGGAAGAATGCATAGTTAAGAGATAGGATTGTGTGATGAAGACATGGGATGGAGAAGAATTAATATCAGTGACAGCGGAACCTTGAGACGGTGTGGCCATTTGGTAAGACGATTGCATTTATGACACATGTCATAAAAGGTTACTTTTATTGACAGATATATCTTTAGATTTCTTCACATGCATCAATACCTGTCTTACATCAGTCACTCGTAATGTATCAAGCGGCAGGTTTGGTCATACATTATGCTGTCAGCCATACGCACCTTCTTTGACTTTTTACTCTTAGGTGAGAGCCAGGAACTAATGGAGTTCCTTCTGCTGGGGTAGGTGTAGTTGGCCACCAGGTGCTGGTTGTCGGTGGGTGTGCCTGAAGGAGGGGTGTCCCTGTTCTCCGAGTCCCAGGACCGCCCCAGCTGGTCCGTTTGCAGGAGGCTGCGCCCGCCCCTCAGGTTCCTGAAGGCCTGCAGGTGGAGAAGGACATACGTCCTTAAAAGTCCTGATGACTTGTCATGGGAAGGAGACAAAGATTTATCAACTAAACTATTTATTTTGTACAGACAGAAAAACGTGAGACGAGTTTGAAAAGAACCTGGTAAGTAGTTTTGCTACGTACTAATACACACACAACTCCTGTTGCTGCCTCTACTAATACTAGACGTACTTAAAATGCTACTGTTACTCAGGTAGCGATAACAAGTGCTGCTACTTCTGATATGGTTACGATCAGTAAAGATTATACTGTAAATGATCAAAATAGTACTAGTGTAAGCTCTATCAATGATAGTATTGCAGTCGGTTTACTACAGCCATTGCTACTAACATTTCTCTCGTATCTTCTGCAGTTGCTGCTGCTCCTACAAGCCAAGGTAAGTGACATTTTTACAGCTCATCGAGGGACCACAGCACACCAACATGACTGGTACGTCCACTGTTTTGTTTTCCCGTTAGGAAAAAAAAGATGTCTGTTGCTCTCCGCTTTATGTATTAAGGAGTCCCTACCTTAATACAGGTGTTTTACTCTCCTCCTGTTGAATGCTGTGGTCAGACAGCACCTGGTTAATTGCAGGTGTTGAGGTCCTCCAATAACGGCGGGTTCATAACCCACCCCGTGGATATGAGCGCCATAACCCCCGAGTTAATGTTCCCATCATGGGCGTTTCCCGAGCATGGCGGCATAAACACCCTCTGCTGTTATTAGTTTTGGGGTGTAAAGACAGACAGACAGTTTTGCCCTTTGCTGTCTTTGAAAGTGTCAAAGGCAATTGTTTATCACTAATCCCCGGCTGTGGGACGTGAAGCTTACGCTTATGTTAATCCTCAGGTGTGGGATTGGAAGCTTGTGTTTACATTAATCTCCAGTTGTGAGATTTCAATATTGTATTTACATTAATCCCCTGTTGTGGTGTTTGAAGCTTGTGCTTACATTAATCCCTAGTTTTGGGACATAAACTTCGTATTAACATTCCAAGCGTTTGTGTCAATGTGGCATGTCTTTGCTCTAACCTGGTGTCTCCCCTTCGTCAGTGTGTGAACCAGGTTCCTGACCCACGTGTCTGGATGTCAAGGCCCCTTGGCTTCAGCAGACTTCAGAGGAGGGCCATCCACCTGGCCTTAGGGTTTCAGAAACCCTCGACCCTCTTTTTGCTGGATGTCAGAGCGGCCTCACTTCTTTGTTCATCGGTGTCATAGCTCACCCCTTTTCGTCTGCTTAGGGGTCACCCAAGCCTCCCCTTACCCCTTGTAGTGGGATAAGTGAGCGGTCTGATTCGGGTCAGGTTGGGAAGCGACTCCAAGTGTCTGCAACAGACTCCAAAATTTCTACTGTTCGGTATTTTATTTTTTGGAATGGTCTCCTTCCCAGTTGTTGGGATGTCGGAGCACCTCGCTTTCCAGATAGCTAATCAGATAGCTCAACGCCACAACGGCCCTGAACCTGATCCAACAGCACTGAATACAACTCCCTGTGAGGCGCTGTTGTGTCGTATTCTGAGGGACACAACTGTCGAAGCGTTGAGAATTAAATGCAGATTGGCTGCTGATGTCTCACTGCCAATTTGCTATTTATATGTCGGTACGAACAACAGACGTCGAAGCAACCTAGCCTGTCACTGTTGATAAATGTCAGGGAGCAAATGCACGGGTGCTTGCAGGGGGAAGAGAAGGGGGCATCCATGACTAATCATCTGGACTTCTGTGGTGGAGTGATCGCTGGTCTGGAGAGGAGGAATCGGTGTCCTCCTTGGGTAGCTGGGGAGGTGGACTGGCACCTGAGGCTGTCCTCCTCAGGGGATCGGTAGGGTAGTTGGATTTCCGGATAGACGTGGGAGGGTGGGTCGTGTTGAGGCGTGTCGGAGGCGCCTCTCCCGATTGGGTGGATGTGACCAGCGGGTTGTTGACCCTCGGGTTGTTGTTGTTAGACCGTGTTTATATTTTCGATGAGTATGACCGACTAACTCGGTGAAAGGACTGCTGAGGTTATTATAAGGGAGGCGGGGAACATCCGGGGATGGCGGCCGTGACCTGCGCACAGGTCTCGACCCCCGACCAGCTGAGGTTACCAATTCTTCCAACCGGCCCAGCGCAACCATCACTACAGCTACGTCCGTCACACCACCACCACCACCACCACCATTACCACACCCACAAAACCACTTACGGCCATGGGGGTCCTCTCCCTGAGCCACCTCTCGACCACGTGTGGGTGGCGGTCCAGGTAGGCCTCCACCTGTTCCTCGGCCAGGTCAGGGGTCAGGCCTCGGTCGCTGGGGGGAGACAGGCCCGAGGAGAAGGTTGGGCTGGACGACCTCGGGCTCTGGGCTTCATCTGGAGGGCAGAGAGAGAGAGAGAGAGAGACGTGGCAGGTTTTATTGAAAATGTAAACGGCATTGTTCATAAGGCCCTCGTAAAGGTGGAAAACGTGTTGAGTGTTGGAGGTTAATGTGTGTGTGAGGAAAGAAAACCGATATCAGTTGTTTCACTGAAGTCCTTAACTAAGGGGGAGGCGTAATGGATGCCTTTGGCCATCATGTAAAGGGTAAGGACGGCCCATGTCCGTTGTTAAGAAACAAGGACATGCGACTCAATCAAAAGTCAGCTAATATGTTTACGTCAGACGTGTGAGTGTGTGTGTGTCTTGTCTAACACATTAGTTTAACAAACATACGGAGACCTGAAACATAATGCTTATGGTAACTAATAATGTATATATATTTATTGATAATTCTCGTCGAGGGAACGCTGCCCTGGCATTTTAATTATTGTCAAAGTATAAATAAACACCGTATTTATTAGATGCAGCGGAGAATATTATTTTAATGAAATTTTCCTCAGGTTCTTTTTCATGGGAAATTACAAGCGGGAAATTAATTTCTCTCGAAGGGAAATTACCGTGGAAATACTTCGTCTGATATGAGCGGAATTCCTGGTTGTGATAATGTTTTTGGCCCCTTGATATCACCCGTCGGTTTATTACGTGAATATTTCCAATGTGTAGGTGGCAGAGAAAGTAACACATAGTACGTAAATGCTTGGATGATTTATCGATTGAAATAACTTTGGATGAGGAAACAAATGAACGAGTTTATGGTTGTGATAAGAGGAGGATGAGGATGCGTATGTGTTACAGCCACAGGGTTGTATTATAACCATCTGGTTGTACAGTAAGTGAGATGACAACGTGTGTGTGTGTGTAGCAGTAACTGTGGCTGCCTGTGAGTGTGAATCTATCAGACACTTGGCCTGTTGCCGAAATTGTCACTGTAAACAAGACGTTACCCCTGTTTTGACGTTTTCTGTCATATGATTGGTTTAACGTTTTCTGTGTTAGTTCGAGGGTAATCTGCGCTCATTATTCTTACCTTTAAATGACACGACTTTGTCACTTTTCACACTGTACAAATTAGGAATGCCACTTGATAATGAAAAGTATACAAAAGGGAGAAGTTGAAAGATGGGATCCTCTGTTAAAACGGAAACTTCTGTTCCCTCATATGTGTATGGAGCGCGCCGCTGCCGGGTACCGGCGGTGAAGGGGAGGCAAGACGCGTCAGGTCGTATATAGAGGGAGAAGGAGCCGGAACCGGAACTTTACTCGTTATGACGGGTAAAATATGGCCGTGACTTAAAAGGGCCGAAGAAGGGTGAGGTGCGGTCGACCGAGGTTGTGGGATCCGCCGATAGTGTTGGAGGAAGTCATATTATATGGAAGTGTGGTGACGTATGGTGGCGCCGGTGGGGGGTAGGAGTGCTGGAGGGAGAGGGAGGCACAGACTGCTGTCAAGAGGCAGGGATGGAAAGGGCGGACATGGGGCGGAAGGGGGCGTGATTGGTCATTGCTGCTTCGGAGAGAGAAACCAGCTCTCCTCCCCGTGCCCGTTGTTAGGTTACTGAGTGTTGATAGAGGATTCCCTTCACATAAAACTTAGACTAATGATACTTCAGAGACCTGGGGAACATTTCTAAAATTGCTCCATTTTTTGCTTGGTAAAAGTATGCTGATGTAGGCACTTTAGTTTTATGTTAGTGTGGACATTGCTAGAGTGATGCTGTCCTTGGGGCATTTACCCGTGGTTCAGGAACCGAAAGTGACATATGCATTAACGTGAGGGTAGGTTCTGACCTGTGTTTATGGAGCAGATGGGCAGGGAGACCTCGGCCTCGCCCTCGGGCTGGGGTGAGGTGGTCAGCAGCCTGGCCGGCGACCCGGAGCTCTCCCGTCTAGGGTCGGTGTGCGGGGCGCCCGACGGCGGTGACGCGGTCGGGGAGTTCCGCTGAGGAGGCCGAGTGTTGCTGTCCGTCGCGGTCGTCTGATTGGGAGAGGTCGGGGAGGGCCCTGTCGGGGAGGGCCCATTCTGGGAAGGCTTGGTCGGTGGGGACCCGCTCAGGGAAGACTTGGTTAGTGAGGGCCCGGTCGAGGGTGGGTCATTCGGCGAGGGCCCGGTGGGCGAGGGATCTGCCGGGGGTGGGCTCGCGTCGTCGGGACACGGGGTGGTGGGCAGGGCGTCGAACTCGTCGTCGGGGTTCTCGGGGCCCGAGTCCTGGTCGAGGGAGTCGAGCTGGGTGGCGTCGGCGTTGTCTGGCGTGGCGCAGAAGAAGCGCGAGTCGCACACGACGGTGGTGGCCGAGCTGGCCGTCGTCTCGCCGTCCTCCGTGAGACTCTCCGGGTCCAGTCCCATCTCGACGGCGTCCATCGCGAGGAGGCTCGGGGGCGGCGGCTGGGTCGGGTGGTGGGCGTGGGCGCGGCCGTTTTGCGTGGCCGGGGCCCGGGAGGCCTCGGGCGCCCTTGGGTCGGTGTCGTCGGAGCTCCTCAGTGGCTGAGGGGTGTGGTGGTGGTGGTCGCCGTCCGTCTCACCCTGGCTCTCCATACCCTGGGAAGGACGACGTCCTGCTGCCCTGAAGACATGCCCCACACCTCATCCGCGCCGCCTCCTCCGCCGCTGCTGCTACTGCTGCTACTGCGTCTCTCCCGCCCTCCCGGCGACTCCAGCCGGCACGGGAGCTACATCAGGAGGGGATCCTTTCCCCCACCCCAGCAAGTCTCCAGGACCCACGCCGTGGAACCGACTTCACCTTAAAACCGTCTTCGCTTTACCACGCGCGTTCCTTATAACTCCTTACCACCCGTTTTTTGTCTTCACTCAGGTTTATGCGTCCCGCAACTCACGCTCCTTGTTCTATGTCTTTTTTGTCATGTTTCTTGTCCTCTCTCATGCACGTGAATTCGTCTGTTGCCGCCGCTCGCGCTTGCACCCTTCAGTATCGCAGCTGTGCATCAGCGCCGCTGGTCGACCTGATGAAAAGAGAGAAAACATGAAAATTTCACTTTCCGACGTAGAAGAAAGAATATGAAATGGAAAGTTTACACACACACATACTCACACGAGGAGTGTCAGGAACATAGTTGAGAACACGAGGATCAACCTCAGAGAATAGACAGTAGATACCTGTGCCATCGGAAAATTCAGAAACCTTCGTGATAAAGAGTCGAGAGAAAGAAGTGGGGCTCCACCAGTGTGTAAAAGCTCCCTCCTCTCTCACACACACACGCCGTATGTCACCCACAGTGCTGCGGCGTAGGCCCAATAAATACGGCCGGGGTGAACTGTGGGGGTAAACATGAGGTACATTTCAATATTCATTTCAGTGAACATATAGGTGCGTTTGGCCTGTAATTTAGATACCATGCGCATGCTGTTGGTTTCGTAATGTCACCGCCGGTGATGGCTAATGTAAATAATGTTACTCAAGACACGAGGAAACAAGTCCTTTGAGCATCAAATCATGATTCCGCGTCGAAGGATTTGAAGGTTTTCATTTATCTGCTTAACTGTCTTCCTTGCTCTGGCATTAGCTGCTTTGTGATGCTCATCGAAAATGACGTCTTATAAAATCTTACGTCTCAACTATTTTTAGGGAAAGAATATGTGAATATATTATTTTGGTGTCCTGTAATGTAAGTGACTCAATCATTCTTAGGTCATCCACCTTAGATGATACACAGCTGGTGTTTATATCTTTGTCAGTATCGTATACTAGAAAAAGGAAGAGTAAGAGTACAAGTATTGCTTTAGGGAGAGAACATTAGATATTCAGGATCAAGTAATCCTGCGTTTGGAATGTTTTGGTAAAGAAATGAAATTCGACTTTCTTACTTTTCCAATTTTTTCCTTATGCACGTATTTTGTTCGAAGTGATTCTGAGATTACTCGTGTCAGAGGTCATTGCGAAGTGTGTGTGTATATATATATATATATATATATATATATATATATATATATATATATATATATTTATATATATGTATGTATGTATATGTGTGTGTGTGTGTGTGTGTGTGTGTGTGT
>JAYMFT010362904.1:0-22685 GCA_038088735.1 Panulirus argus
AACAAACTTATACCTCTATAGTTTGAACACTCACCTTTATCCCCCTTGCCTTTGTACAATGGCACTATACATGCATTCTGCCAATCCTCAGGCACTTCACCATGATCCATACAAGTGCTGAATATTTTTACCAACCAACCAACAAAACAGTCACCCCCTTTCTTAATAAATTCAGCTGCAATACAATCCAATTCCACTGCCTTGCCAGCTTTCATTGTCTGGAAGGCTTTCACCACCACCTCTCTCCACCAAACCACATTCCCTGACCCTCACTTCGTACACCACCCTGACCAATACACCCTACATCTGCCACTCTATCATGAAATACATTCAACAATCCTTCAAAATACTCACTCCATCACTACTTGTTATCACTTCCACCCTTGTCCTCTTCACTGATGTTCCCATTTGTTCTCTTGTTTTATGCACATTATTTACCTCCTTCCAAACATCTTTTATTCCAAACATCTTTTATTCTCCCTAAACCAAACTCTCATTTGCCCTCTTTTTCAACCTTTGCACCTTCCTGTTGACCTCCTCCCACTTTCTCTTATACATCTCCCAGTCACTTGCACTCCTTCCGTGCAAGTATCATTCAAACCCCTCTCTTTTCTCTTTCACTAACAACTTTACTTCTTCATCCCGCCAATCACTACCCTTCCTAATCTGCCCACCTCCCACCTTTCTCATGCCACATGCACCTCTTGCACATGCCATCAATGCTTCCCTAAATACAGCCCATTCCTCATCCAACCCCTCACTTCATTTGCTCTCACCTTTTGCCATTCTACACTCAATCTCTCCCTGTATTTCTTCACATAAGTCTCCTTCCAAAGCTCACTTACTCTCACTATTCTCTTCTCCCAACATTCTCTCTTCTATTTTGAAAACCTCTACCAATCTTCACCTCTGCCTCCACAAGATAGTGATCAGACATTGCACCAGCAGCCCCTCTGAGCACATTCACATCCAAAAGTTTCTTTTACACATATATCAATTAATACGTAATCAATAATTCCTGTTGACCATCTCTCCAATTCACATATGTATACATGTGTATATCTCTCATTTTAAACCAGGTATTCCCAATGACCGGTCTTTTTACAGCAAACAAATCCACGAGCTCTTCACCATTTCCACTCACAACACTGAATACCCTATGTGCACAAATTATCCCCTCAACTTCCACATTACTCATCTTCACATTTAAATCACTTGTCACTAATATCCGATCTCATGCACCAAAACTGCTGAAACATCCACTCAGCTGCTCCAAAACACTTGCCTCTCAAGATCTTTCTTGTCATGACCAGGTGCATAAACACAAATAATCACCCATCTCTCACCATCCACTTTCAGTTTTACACACATCAATCTTGAATATACTTCCTTACACTTTATCACACACTCCCATAACTCCTGCTTTAGCAGTAGCACTAATCTTTCCTTAGCTTTTGCCCTCACACTAACCCCTGACTTTAATTCTGAGACATTTCTAAACCAATGTTACCCTTTACCCTTGAGCTTTTTTCACACAAAATCAGAACACCTAGGTTCCTATCCTCAAACATAAACTAATGATCTCTTCTTTCTTCTCCTCTTGGTTACATCCAGACACATATAATGAGGGCAAATGAGCGTTGGAGTGCGTGAGTATCGGCAATCTTCAAAGAGAAAATGAAAATGTTGTGGAATGAGGTTAACAGTGTGAGAAAAACAAACATCCTTTACTTACAGATCCCCCTCCTAACCTCAGGAAATACAACACATAAAACACATAAACATTGAAATGACTTGACAAGCATTAAATAATCACCCTCCTAACTCAAGTCGTAAAATGTCATTCATCCTACAATACTACAAACACCAAATTATCACATTTCAAGACTCTTCATGTCAACAATGTAGCTACCACATAAAAGATAACATACACTTACTGCTCTAATGCTCACACTCTCCCCACACAAACAAATACACAAAATCATTATACTTTATAACTGATGGCCCTACCCTGTTAGACATGGATGACTTCCTACTACACTTTATGACCTACAGCACTGCCCTGTTAGACACAGACGACTTCCTACTACACTTTATGACCTATTTGACCTATGGCCCTGCCCTGTTAGACATGGACAACTTCCTGAGTGCTGCAGGAACCCCATAAAAATAGAAAAGACTCCTGACTCCTAAGGCATGAAGTAATAAAATGAAGCATATGATAGGGGTGACAAGAGAGGACTTGTGGATAGTGTACAGGTATACTGAATAAATGGAATGTTACTTAATGCAGTGAGGACTTTTTACCAAGAATGAAAGCATATGTCCAATTGAGAAGTAAAGAGGGTGAATGCCCCTCAGATAGGTGGCACTGCATTGAGGACATATGATATGATCACTGTTGTTCGATTTGTTTTTGGACAGTGTGGCAAGGAAGGTGCATGGAAGGGTCTTAGAGCTAGGGGTGGGTCTGTGGTATATTGCCAAGGATGGGGAGCATGGGAAGTGAATCAGCTATTTGCAGATGATACAGCTGTGGTAACAAACTCTAGTGAGAACCTCTAGAAGCTGGGGACATGACTAAATATAGTATGCAAAAGGAGGTAGTTGAGAGCAAAAATGATGCCAGCTGACATATTACAAAGAAGTTCAATTTTCATCCATTCTCCATTTTTCTATTTAATAAGCATGATGATCTTTTCATAAAGCTTTCAGATGAATAATTATGCAAACTGGGAACACCTCTACATAGATATTTACACAAAGAGTTTGGTGCCTTAAGTTTCAAGGCTAAGAACTGAGCCTGGGTGGCAGCTGAGCTGGCAATGTTTGATAATTTCTCCCCATCTAGCTGTGCTAATGAAAGTACATTTGTATGAGTTTTACATGAAGAAAACGGAGCAGCTTTCAAAAAGATTTTGAGTATGAGGTAGATGATTCTAAATCTTTTGACAAAGATTTGTCTTCAGATTGTGTGGAGAGTGATTCTATGGACAATGACTCTTGCAGTATCAAAAGTTGACCAAGATGAGACAGGAGAAGGTTTTCTAGCAAAAATGGGGTCAGTATTGTCTGTTGCTACTAGACCTTGACAACTTTGCATCAGATTGTTACAATAATTATCAGTAATCAATATTTTGGTGCAGGTATAATAAACATTATACATGCAGTGGTAATTCACTTAACACTAAAGGCCATATTCTCCCACTTTTTAGCATCTTATGCTGAAACGCCAATATAACTTTTACACATTTTGCTGAAATGCCAATATAACTTTTACACATTATTACAGAGAAAATAGTGGACGAAAAACAATTCTGAAATTATTTTTTTCCTATTTTATAGAATAACTTCAAAACTGTAAGGATAAACACATTTTATGACAACTTGAAAAATGTAAATTTTACGGTTTGGTTAATAACATAATTTAGAACTAAACAGTATATATCTTTTTCTTTTTTACATTTTTGCCATTTCCCACATTAGTGAGATAGCATCAAGAACAGATGACTAAGCCTCAGAGAGAAAAATCCTCACTTGGCCCATGTCTCAGTTCCTTCTTATGGAAAAGTAAAACAGGAGGGGAAGAATTCCAGCCCCCTCTCTTACCCCTTTTAGTCGCTTCAATGACAAGCAGGGAATACATGGGAAGTATACTTTCTCCCCTATCCCCAGGGACAACAGTATATATCTATCATTTATTATTACTCACACAAACATATCTGCTTACATGTCATCTTGCTTTTACCAGTTAAAGCCACTGTGACAATATAATGAAAAACATATTTGCTTTCCTGGTAGTCTCATGTTCATAATTCATTTTTCATCCTAATTTTCATGAAAACTAGTTATTTTTAGGTAAATAATGCCAATGCAAATTCGCCAAACACATCATACATTGTTTTCATATTCAAATGACAATATAGTTACATAGATACACAGACCACAAAGACCTAAGGTCCAATCAAGGTGGTCTGGCCTTAACACTACTTAAAAAAACAAAAGAATGCAGTCCCCTTAGAAGCAGCAGAAGAAAAGACTAGCAGCACAAAGGCTCTCTCCCCACTCTCCACCCCATCCAGTACCATGTCAGACAGAAAACAGGTAAAAAAATACCTTTGCAGGATTAATATACCTGAAGGAAATATCTATAGGAAAATAATGAGGTACGATGAACATGAATGTCATGCACCATCGCTAATGACATTTACCCCTTCACTTGTTGTTATAAAGACAATACTAAGGATAAACTTGAGCTCCAGCCTCTCGACTTACCATGTCTATATCATTCCTGATGTTGAAGAATGATACATTAATTCGTAGTTACTCTCTCAAAGCAGAAGACATGGGTTAATTAATGTTGGTATATTACCACAGCATGAGCATGGAGATCTAAGTGGCTGAGAAGGCAGCATGATATACCACTATGTTATGATGACTGATTAAATGAATTATTCAATACCAGAGAGTGACATGTGATAATCAAGCCTAATTTTGAAGATATTAAGGGTGTTGTTCTTAACATTTTCTGGGAGCTTATTCCATGCATCAATAATGTTGTTGGTAAAGGAATATTTCATACAATCTAGATTAATTTGTGACCTCTTAGTTTTAGTCTTTTTTTTCTTTTATGTTGAAGGCTCCAGTCACGGACAAAAGTCCACATCAATGCTGGGCCTTAATTGAAATATAAAGAATTATGAAATGGAAAAAGAAAAGACAAGGGAAAGTATTTAAAAATTTTTGAGAAAGTGAAAGACCTGTCTTAGTTATTGGGAAAGACATGGGAAGGTAGAGAGTTCCAAAGCTTCATCATGTAGGGAAAGAAGCAGGTATCAAAACGACCCACCCTTGGGTTGCCAATGGTCACACAATAATCATATGACGCAGCAGCTTGCCGAGTATTGCATGGTCTAGCTAGTTGGTGGGGCATACAAGCAGCCAGGTCTAGGGAGCAAAAACCAAAGTAACACTTATAGACGAGGGAAAGTGATCCAACATTTTGGCGTAGGGCAAGAGAGTCACGTTTGGAAGTTAGCATGGGACAGTTTATATGTCGGACTGCTTTCAACTCAACTCTGTCAAGTAAGGAAACAGAGCTAGAACCACCCCAAATGTGAAAGCAGTATTCAATACAAGGACAAATCAATCCCTTGTATAAATGGAGAAACTATTCAGAAGAGAAGTTTCGACATCTAAACAAGACACCCAGCTTATTAGAGGCAGACTTAGCTAGTTCTGTAATGTGGGGTTTCCAAGAAAGAGTGGATGTTACAGTAATAGCAAATATGTTTATTGAGTCAAGAGGTGGAATTACAGAACCGTCAAAGGAAAGAAAAGAGTTACGAGGAGTTTTCTAAGGAGAAATAGGTAGAAATTGGGTCTTGGAGGCATTAAACCTCACAAGATATTGTGTACCACACTAAGATATCCTGTCCAAGTCTGAATTTATTGTGGAAGCTGTGTCAAGGTGAGATGCAGATCGAGTGAGAGAAGAGGGAGCAGAAGTGAAGGATGTGGATGAATGCAGTGTTGAGTCGCAGCGTAAGAGTGCATTGGATTATTTGTGGAAAACAGAAACTCACTGAAAAAAGGAGAAAAAGTGTAAGGGACAGGACAGATCCTTGAGGGACACCACTGTTAATGGAGAAAAGGGGGGAGGCTGATCCATCAACAACCACAGAGATGGATCGGCCAGAGAGGAAGCTAAATATGAAGGACCAAAGTGAGGGAAGGAAGCTTAGAGATGAGACTGTGATGCCACACCCTATCAAAAGCCTTCAATATGTCAAGGGCAACTACATATGACTCCCCAAAATTTTTCAGGGATGATAACCTGACATTAGTAAGATAGGAAAGAATATCACCAGTGGATCTCACCTTACGGAACCTATACTGTTGATCAGAGATCATAATTTTCGAGGTGTTTAGGGATATGGAAGTTGAGGAGGGATTCAAATACTTTGTAAATGGTAGATGTTAAAGCAACAGGACAATAGTTAGAGGGGTCAGAACGGTCACGCTTCTTTGGGATAGGAATTATCAAAGGATGTTTCCAAGGAGAAGGAAAAGTTTTGGTTTTTAAACAGAAATAGAAAAGACAAGCAAGCACAAGTGCAAGTTCAGAGGCACACTCTTTCAGGACATGGGGACGGATGCCATCAGGACCATAAGCCTTGGTTATGCCCTGAGAATGAAGTGCTTCATGGACAGTCTGAAAAGAGATTATGGGAAGAGTCATAGGGTTAGTAAGAGGAGCATCAGGGGGGTGAGGCAATGTTAGAGTCATCCAAGGTGGAGGTAGAGGAGAAGTGAGAACCAGAGAGAGTTGCTTTGTCAACAGGAGAGACAGCTATAGTAACATCAGGATGGAAAAGTGAAGGAAAGGCAGAGTGACAGAAGTTGTTAGAGATGCCCTTAGCTAAAGACCAGAAAGACCCATCAGTGGATGACAAGGAGAAATCGCACTACCTTTGTATAAAGGAATGCTTTGCCTCATGGATAACATGCTTGCAGTGATTACAGGCAGTGATAAAAGCTGAATGGGAGCCAGAGGAAGGAGAGTTTTTCCAACCCCGATATAACTGACCCCTTTTCTGAATGGCCTCAGAACGGGAATGGTTGAACCATAGATTGGATGAAGTAGTAGTCTTGGAGGAAGAGGGGATAAATGCTTCCATTCCTGCATTTGGTGGAAACAGAAGCATCACCAAATAAGAGACAGTAATCTACCCAAGGAAAGTCAGAAAAGAAGTTACCTAAGTTATTCCAATCAGCTTTGTTGACATGCCAGTATTTATGCTTAGAAGGGGTTGCTGGAGGGGGAGGTGCTGTTAGAATAGATACATTTATGAGACTGTGATCAGATGAACCAATTCGGGGCAGGATTCTGTATTTACAGTGAGATGGACTAAAGGTGAAAAATATATCCAGAATATTAGGAGAGTGGTCACAACAGGCAGGTATATGGGTAGGGTGAGAGATAATTTGCTCTAATCACTGTGAATGGAGAACATGAGAGCTTCGATCCCTTCACCATCTGTATGGGAGGAATTCAGCCAATCCTTATGGTGAACGTTGAAATCTCCAAGGTAGAGGATCTCGGCTTGCATGTAAGAGGATATCACAGTCTCATGGCAGGAGTTTAGATAGTCAAAGAAGGATATAAAATCTGTAGAATTAGGGGAGCAATAGGTGAAACACAGGCAAGTGTATTAATGGGTAGACAGACTTTGAGCCACACAACATCAAAGTTTGGAGACTCAAGGAGCTTGAGGCATGCAACAGGTGTGTTAATGTTGGAATAAGCACAAACACCACGTTTGAACCGGAATCCTTAACCTCATTGGCAATGCTGGTGCTAATGTAAAGAAGTTTCAATATCCATGTTGTTTAATTGTTTGTGTATCTTAAATCATTCTAAAAATCTGCTTTGGAGGTGCCTCTTGCTTAGGGAGAACGTTTAATTCTTGCAATCTCTCCTCATATAGTTTGTTAGGCTAGAAGGAAATCAAATTAGTTGCTCTTCGCTGCACTGTTTCCAATTTAAGAATATCCTTGTTTAAGTGGGGAGCCTAAAACTGCAATGAATATTCAAGGTGTGGTCTAACTAGACTTAGGTACAGTGGCAATATCACATCAATGCTTTTGTATGTAAAGTTTCTGTTAATAAATTAATTCTTACATACTATTTGCTTTCTTGGCAGCTTCATCACACTGCTGGGAGAATTTGAAGCTGTTGGAGACAGTGACCCCCAGATCTCTCACACTAGGGCAGTGCTATTCACTGATTTTTTAAAGGAAGCCACTTCAGTAAAACACATTCACTGAGAGAGCTGCACCTACTCACATACGTATACTTGTGTATATATATATCTCTTTTTAAACCAGGTATTCCCAATCACCAGTCTTTTTTCAGCACACAAATCCACGAGCTTTTCACTGTTTCCATTCACAACAATGAATACCCCAGGTGCACCATTATACCCTCAACTGTCACATTACTCAACTTCGCATCCAAATCATCCATCACTAATACCCAGTCTCATGCACCAAAACTGCTGACAGACTCACTCAGCTGCTCCCAAAACTCTTGCCTCTCAAGATCTTTCTTCTCATGACCAGGTGCATAAGCACCAATAATCAATAATCACCCATCTCTCTCAATACACTTTCAGTTTTACCCACATCAATCTAGAATTTACTTTCTCACACTCTGTCACACACTCCCACAACTCCTGCTTCAAGAGTAATGCTACTCCTTTCTTAGCTCTTGTCCTTTCACCAACCCCTGACTTCACTCCTAAGATGTTTCCAAACCATTCTCTAAATGTGGCTTTGCCTTTCATCTCACCTCAAGAAAATATATATTTTACTGAAAAATTACAAATTTACTATCATTATTATAATCATTATTATTATCATCATCATCATTATCGTTATTATCATTATCATTATTATTATTTTCCGAGAGCCACAAACTGAGTGGTTGTGAGCCGCACAATGAATACCACTACACTAGGGGGAAGTCCTTTAACTTTTGGCCCATCAGTTCATAATCAAATATTTTGTTGAGGTTTCCTATTGTAACAACTGACATTTATTATTAGACTGCATCTGCCATTTTCTAGCGATTTCATATAGATCCTCTTGTAACCTTAGCCTACCTTCTTCAGTTAACATGGTACTGCCAATCTTTGTGTCATCTGCAAATCTGGACACTAAGTTATTCAGCCCTATGTCATTATCTTTAATATAAATGATGAAAAGTACAGGCCCAAGTATGGATCCCAGGGGGATCCCTACTAGTAACGTGTGACCACAGTGATGATCTACCATTCATTACAACTCGCTGCCTCCTATCACATAACCAGGCTTATATCCAATTTCCAATGCAACCAGTGATCCCCGAGTCCCAGACTCTATGCATCAATTCAACATGGGGGACTTTGTCAAATGCTCTCTGAACATCCAGAAATATAAAATCTATTGCTTTTGTCTTGTTGTGGTTATTGAATAAATCATGATAAAATTCAAGAAGGTTTGTAAGACATGATCTGCACCTTCTAAAACCATGCTGTGTATTACTGATTATGCTGTGTTGTTCCAGGTTGACTACGATTCTATCTCTAATAATTGAATCTAGAAGGTTACATATAATTGATGTGAAGCTAATAGAATGGTAAATGTCAGGCAGTTTCCAGCTTCCCTTTTTGTACATAGGAGTGACATTTGCCAGTCTCTAGTCCTGCAGGATTATCCCATCCTGGAGAGTTTTATTGAAAATGTAGGTTAACAGTTAAGCAATTTCTTGTTTGACATTCTTAATCATTCATGGATAGAAATGATTAGGACCTAGAGTTTTATTAGTCTTTAACTTATTTGTGTTAGTACTTCTCCAACTGTGACAGGAACTTTTGGCATCATGTGAGTGCTATTCATCACTGTCTCAAAATTTGTCATTGTTTTCTAGTGTAAAAACAGAACTGAAAAACTTAATCAGGGTTCTTGCCATGCTTTTATTGTCCAAAATGGGTTCCCCATCCTTGTTTACTAAGGATTTCTATTACTACCTCTTCCAATACTCAGTTCGTATTCCCTCGTCTTTTTTTGATATGAATTTTCATGTACGTAAATACCACTCAGGCTCGTTGTCGGTTATACTGCTTCTGTCTTGCATGGGAATAATTGTGACTTGTTGGTGCATAAACTGACACTTTAAACTGGCCTATAATTCCTCTGGGTATGAACGAACAAGGGTGGGACTCTTTGATGCATTACGCAACCCACTGAAATCTGCCCTTTTAAAGTTAAGCAAAATAACTGGTTTTAAAGGAGTCACTTTTGATGTTTATGTTGAACCTAAACAAAATATGGTCACAAGTACTTAGATGTTTTCTAACAAAGGTGTTATTTACTAAGAACTGGGATTCAAGAACTAAATCAAGAGTATTAGCTACCCTTGTCAGCTTGGTTGCAGTTTGGTAAAGAAAATTGTCTTCAACAAAGTTGAGCAGTCTAACTGATTCACTTTTCTTTAGTGTGAAGGATCGTCTTTACCTGTGCACACTTTGCTATGTCTAATCATCAATAAAGAAGGTAAAAACTTCCATGTTTATTCAATCTGTAGAATCTTTAAAGTAACCTAGTTAAGAACTGACTGAATAAAACCTACTAAAAGTGTTACTTTGAACTTACAGTCCAAGCCATCTATGCTGAAGTGAAGGTATCTCATCTCACTTAAAACCCCTGAAATTGTCATTCTCATGTTCATTCTTTCCACATACCTATGTCATTTCAACATTTCAGCAACACATGATATGATCTACTGACCCAATAATGGTGCAACTATTACGGGATTGTTGCTCAACTGGATGAAAGCATCAGGAATGTCCTCCAATACTCCACGTGGGTTGGCACTAAATATACCAGCTGGGATCCAGTTGAAAGGAACCAGAAGGATTGTCATGATAGTAAAACCAAACACACCTGAAAGAAATATCATCTATGTAATACAGGTTTTACAGTGTTTTGAAATAAATATGAACCATGTCAAAATACCTAAGACTCAAGATAGGAGATGTGGGATACAGTAACCCCCATTCATCAATGGATATGCTAGAATTAAATTCCTATGTTATGTAAAAACTATAGGAAGATGAATAACAATATATATGATAAAAGCAGACCAAATCCTTCCCTTAAAAACACTTCAAGTCCAAATATTTCCTATGTAATGGTCCATATTAAGTAGGCTAATAAAAAAACTTCCAGACATACCATCTCATTTTAATCAAAATTTGCCTTTATATTTATTTACTATTCATTTATTATACTTGATTGCCGTTTCCCGTGTCAGCGAGGTAGCACCAGGAAACAGACAAAGAAAAACCCATCCCCGCGCATACACACATATATAAATACATGCACACATATGCACCGTACATATATATATATATATACATATCAACATATATACATACATACATATATATACATATCAACATATATACATACATACACATACACATATACACATGTACATATTTAGACTTGCTCGCCCCCATCCACTCCTGCTGCCACCCCGCCCCAGGGGAAAATAGCACCGCAACCCCCCGCGCCAGCGAGGTAGCAACAATATCCTATACTAAAGATATTACAGACAAATCATCAATCATGAAAATAATTCATGCAACATTATATACCAACAATGTATTATACAGGGTCGACAGCATTTTTTCTGTGTGGTCCAATTTTGCCTGTTTTCAACAACGTCACTTTTATTCATTGCTCTGTTTTCAACATTACAGTTTAAAGGTGAATTTTCCACACATATATAAGTTGTATTTCTACATGTCTTGCAGCAGCAATGCAAGTTCATAAAGACAACAAGATCATTATGCTAACTTCTTCCACTTCAAAATGTTTACTGATTATAACCGAGTTATTTTCAAAAGAAATACAGTTGAAAAGTAAATTGGTCATGTCATCATTATGCCTGTGAAACACTGGTACAGCAGTCTGATGAACTGGGATATTTTCCTGTTCTGTCAAAAGTCTAAGGAATATGTGAGCAGTTGCTCTGCTGACCATTATTAAAGGTCAAAGAAGCATTTGCAGTCCATAAGAGATTCTTTTAATACATCATCATGATTATTAAAGAATGTTTTGTTTCCATATAGCAAACACCTCTGCATGTTCACATATGTTTGTTCAGAGAAGAAAGCTATAAAATAAATTTTATCAAAACTGTTACTTAAATATCTTTTACTACTTCACATTAAGAATGAAATTTTCAAGTCTTAAGTCACATAAACAGAGGTATGTGTAGTTGTAAAACAGCACAATGTTTAGTTATCAATGCTCCATACTCTTTCATGTTTTTCCAAGGAGATGGCTGAAGGCAGCTCAACAACTGATGTTTATGGTTTTTGCTTTGAATTGTAGTAATATCCTCAACTCTATTCTCCCCCAAATTTCCACACTGGGAACTGTTAAATACTGAACAATATACCATAATGTAAGTTTTATCATTATGTTCATGTATTTAGTTTGTTTTCATGGTCTTACCTTTTTTTTTGGCATATTTCTAATGTACTTTCATTTGTAGTTTGTTTGTCACAGAAAAACCAGCACAATAGTGGATGAGATAATAGTAGCAGAGAAGAAAAATATTTTTGTTATGGGAATGTTTTCTTACCTACAAGATTTAATCATCCACAATGGTCTTGATGTAAGGCTGTGAGGATGATAAAGTCTATTGTGCTTTACAATAAAAATGAATAATCTTTGTTTATTCAGTTTCTCAGCCTTTCTTATTCTTTGGCCTAGCCACTAAATGCAGTGGGAGTAATGTATTTTTGTACAAGAGAGAGAGATTTTTCATTTGATGTACTGAGCAACTCAGTAAAATGTGCCATGTCCATCCCTTTTTCCAACACTGCATGAATTTGCCAAATGGCTTCGATTGTAATGATAATCGCTTGGCAGTTCAGCCTCCAACTGGAGTGCTGGAAGGCACAATCAGGAGATTCTGGTTCAATGGGACCCAATCTTTTCCACAGGTATGACATTCTGACATCCCTTGATGGATACTTTGGCTGACATCATAACTGTGCAGTTGGACTTGAGAAAAACTAGATTTACCCTATCCAATAAGTAAAGAAAGTATCTTTCTTACCATATAACTCTCTTTGTCCCTCTGAGAACGTTGAACAGATCTTTGTATATCTGATAGCTTCTTGCGGAGATTAGAGACTTCATCTTCTAAGCGTGATCGACTTGTGATAGCAGCCCCCATCTCTTGTTCCAGTTTGTGTTCACGTTCTTTCTGTTCTGCTAACTCAGCCTATCAAGATGATTAACAGATTAATGTATCTCATAAATCAACCTTACATACAAAATAATGTCAAAGATAATTCTATGAAATATCAATACCTTAAAACATATTTACAGCTGTAATAATATGAGATATTTTTAAATACAAACTATTTACTTTCCCAAATAAGGCTGAAAAGAATGGAGAACAATGAGATTATGAAAACATATGGCTACATAAGCATTATCAAATAAGTTTCAGTATAGTCCACACCAAGAGTTACTGGAATGTGATTCTCCCCACTTTACCAATATGTTGAATTCTTCTACAACTATTTCCAAATGTTCTAGACAACACTGAATTTTCCATTCATCCAAAAGAGCTTCAAAATGTACTCTTTTATACAAGATTTTCACACATTTCACACATAATTTCTTATTCTGTAGAGTTTGCAAGATACCTGTTAATTTTTCTTGCATTGCTAAACTGCTCTTGAGTTACCAGCAATGTACTACTCTTCTTACATTACTAAACTAATCTTCTTGCATTTCTGAACACTTCACTAATTTGAAATGGATATTATAGCTTTTATACTATCTAGAATGATATTACATAATGAATGCGCTTCTTTCAACATGAAAAATTGTTTTTGCTTACATTCAATCTCAGCATCTATCTCTTGCAAACTTCACCAGAAAACAATTATTATAATCAACTTGCTTTTGACTCACCACACAAAGTGGTGTTTTTTACATACAACTGTGACGGTCTCCACTTCTCTCTATTCATATCTTTCTATCTATCATCATTAACTCCGAAACCAATTTTTCTGAGGTGTAGCAGGTACACATACCCTCTGAAAGTTACACATCCTTAAGTACCTTCTATTGTATTACTGTATACCTTTTTGACCTATTTTCAAAGACTTTAGCCATACTATTTTCAAAGACTTTCTTCACATGACTATCTTAATAATTTCTTAACACCACATATCCTTTTCACAACTTCATTTTTTATTTTTTCATTCCAGTTCCAGCTATACTGCACAGCTATCACTCTCTACTGCTCTTATTTTTAACCCATCCTAACTAATATAACCTTGGGTATCACATTCATGGATCAGAGCTGGGACAAGTACAGTATTTCTTTATTCATGCTTCTTGCAAACTTTACTCTTAAAGTTTTCCCATTTCCCAGAGCTTTAAATACACTTCCAAATTTCCCTTCTTGCAAAATTGTACTTTCGACTTAAAGCTTTGTTATTAATTATCTAAGTTCATCCACAACTCTTAGTTCTTCACCATGCAATCTGATATTACACTGTGATCCCCTACCCGTTCCATAAACTGGCACCTTACTTTCATTTGCACTGCCTTTCAGTATCCTCCTCCTCAGCACATCAACTATTCCTCTGATTGAGCTTAATCAGGCTCCATACCCGGCAATGCTTACACTTCAAATTCCCTACTAAGATGTCATCTCAATTTCTTGTGCTATACTAATCATCTTATAATTTTATACCTTTTCACTCTTGCATACTAGTATCAGCTATATTTTCCTCTCTAGCAATCCTAGATACATTGGACAGATACACATAATGAGAGGCCTATCCTTAAATACTTTTCCAAGCTCAAGTAATTTACTTACTTCTTAAACTTCCTATAATTCAACCTATTCTTCTTTTTCTGATTGAGATAATTTACTTTGTTAATTGGAATTTTTCAAACTCTACAGTTTGATTATTCAACTACAGTTTTGCATAGATATTTTCATTATGTATAACTATCTCTTTACCAACTGTATCATTTTTTGATTATCTCCCCTAAATTGTTCTAGAAACATTCACCAACACTTGGAACTCTCGACTAGCATCCCTACAAATCTGAGATCATGCCTTTACAGGAATATCCATAGCTTACATATATATATGTCTTAATGGCTTTGATCATAACCTTTCTTGGTGATGAAATGATTTTCAGAATATGTAGAACAGCTATGGGTAAACAGCTTGCTTAACTTACCACAACATGATAAGCTACTACCTTTAGTTCTGTGATGAGTTTAAGATTGGTTGCAGTGATATCTGTATAGTATTTCTTCATTTCTTCAAAAGTTTTCTCATGGTTGGATATAATTGTAGCCAAAAATGCATTCTTTTTTTCTTCTTGTGCAACAAGTTCTGTTTTGCGCTTCAGATCAAGCTGATTTTGTAGTGCTTTGATTCTCTTGATGGATTTTGCTTCCATTGCAGCAGACTCTGCTTCAAACTCCTGACGCAGTGAGTCTAAAGCCTTGCTGTGAACCTTGAAAAAAATCTTAATCATAATTCTAATCAAAAGTTACAAAAAATGGCTTAACAGATGCTACTTCAATTGATTCTACCCTCACGATCACCAAATTTGTACAGTGGACAGTCACCATCTCACAGATGCTTAATTACAATGCAGAAGCACTGCAAAAAAATAGTATTGCCTGTTTTGCAACATGAAGAATAAGAGTAATAAGAATATGAAGACCATCAATGACAATATTGACAAACTATGCCCAAGGAAATGAATGCCTGCGTTCTCCTACTAAGAAAATAGATGCAACAATACTAGCCGCCCCAGTCACTGAGTTACTGGCTCTTGCAGGGTCAATCCATCAGGTGTCTGATAAAGAAACCTCTCCAGCCAAGGCATTTCATCTTCCTTGGCTAAACTAAATCTCTGGCCTTTATCTGCAGACTGAGGCCTCACTAAAATCCTACTTCAAGGCAGGCCATTGTGTAGTCTGCTTCTCCAAAAACTACAGATTCTTCCTTCTCAGTCTCTAAACTTCTTTGTTTCTTTTGCCTTTTTTGTGTCATTTAAAGTTTGCCTTATTGAATATTTTGTCTGTGACTGGAGCTTTTGGAATGAATGAGTGGACATAGAATGACTGTTACCACAATCTCAATTGTTTTTGAAATCATATGGCAGTGGTCTGAGGCTGTCACAGAGAAGTTTATTGGATCCAAAGTGTCCTTTCTCTTAAAAGAACTAATGAATGGACAAACTACTGTACTTATTACAATGTAGGGAGGTTAACTCAATATGTTTTAGCAGTACAACTGGTACTGAATACAGATGGATAAAGCATGACAAATTATTATTATTTGTAAATAAGTAAGTCTTAACCTACTATTTTCATGTTTGCAATGATGGCTAGGTAGTTACACTCAGTTTCTCTCAGTTGTGCTCGCAGGTCCTCTCTCTCCTGAACCACATGATTTTCTTCAGCAAGAGAGTCTTGATGTAGATTCAGTAATGCTTGTTCACTATCCACCTGAAGCAAGAGGAAACATTACTGTAAAAAAATCCATACAAAGCATTGTTTTCTCTACATGGAGAATGTTGTTGTCTATTAATTCGATTGATACTCAAACATGGGGCAAATGGACCACTAATATCTGCCTAAGAGAGAAAAATGTGGCCAGGCAAACTCAGTGTACAACCTCTGCATTTTCTGCCAGTATAACCATCACTTCAGAACTATGTAAACCCAATATATCTCAGCCATTTTCCTGCTAGCCATAATGATAAACCAAGCCACACACACTACTCACTTTAGCGAGATCAACAAGCAGACACAAATGACATCAAACTAATTAAAAGAAAAAACATTGGATAAGAGCATTTGTTATGAGTAACATTTGGTTTTCTTGTAAAGCGAGTTGTGATCCAGAAGTACCAGCACCCTTCCATCGGGAATACATCTCATGTAGTTCTAAAATGCTGTAATAATTAATCTAGAGTCTCTGTATTAGCTAGATTGGAAGTGCATCACTTTAAGTAGCTGTCTGTTACCTACTCTGTTCAGCCAGAACATATCTCTCATTCTCAATAAAAATGTTTTCTTTTCTTACTCTACAGTATTTCTAAGAGATATGTTTTGATGTCCTACCTTTCACTTGTGTATACATTCTCACCAGTCAGGACATACTCCACTGTTTATTTACTTGCTTTATAAATAGATACACATCACCCATTAGGCTCTAATTCCTTTGTCTGAATAATCTAAAATTTATGAGATCACCTACTATTTCTGGTAGGAAATACCATTTCACTTTTGTGATCATCAACAATTCTTTCAATGTTTGGATGCTACTCTACTTCCATATTCATATGGTTAACAAGACTGGATATGATATAAAACATATACCCTTTCACATATGGAAATTATTTTCTAGCACAAGTAGATGGGCACATTTGACTGTCTATTCCTCCCATTCTCCACATTGGCTCACAGTTGGGCAATCTAAAACAAGCTTCTTTTTGAGTGCTTTAAAAGGGGGTTAAGGTGTGCTATATGCTACAGCAGTGAGGGGAAGGGGA
Organism: Panulirus argus; assembly: GCA_038088735.1. Taxonomy (NCBI): domain Eukaryota; kingdom Metazoa; phylum Arthropoda; class Malacostraca; order Decapoda; family Palinuridae; genus Panulirus; species Panulirus argus. Next base: position 17,173 of record JAYMFT010362904.1, read on the forward strand.
AGGATAATGGGGTCATGTACCTGGTCTCCCTTGTAATCTGTGAAAATCATTTTCTTTTTTTTTTTTTTTGAGAAAGAGAGAGATTGTAGAAAGCTTATTGAAGTGGCACACGGATCCAGGCATGAAAATTTATGCATTCATGGAAAAGACCTTTTTATCAATTAATGTGTCTTTCTCTAGACTCTCTCTGATCTGCTTCGCCACTAACAATAATTCTTTTGCCAGTCTTGCTAATATAACTAAGCTGTTAATGTATGGCATCATCCATATATCTCAATCCCTAACAAAAATTCAATATTTAACCTTTCCTTTCTGAACTTTGTCAAGAATATGATATTCAGCTTTTCTTTCATTAGTTGACAGAAATAGTACTAGCTAATAGGTGCCTCATAATTATATTTCCAGAAACATCTATGGCTGTTTCTTTCTGGAGTAGCCATTCAAATTACTCAGTAAGGTCACCTAGTTGTAATGACTCATTTCCTACCATGAAAGACCCCTAACCTTTTTCCACTATTCTGATGATGTAATACTGCTCCCATTTGCTAAGCTTGGTTCTTTAAGGCCATCCATAGTTGCTAATTGGCCCCCTATAGTGACTTTATATTCAATTAAAGCAGCAAAAAGAATGAAACTTGAATTGTACTAAGGGATGACATGGTGCAATGAATATCAAAAAATTCTCTTCCTTGAATAATAAAAAGTTTACCATAAGCAACCAAATTTGTAAAAACTGAATACAGTACTTACGAAAAAATATATAAGTAAGGATGTTCTATGGTAAAAAAGAAATTGCCTTATTACAAGTAAAGCCCTATGAGTAGCAGAGAGCACTTGCTCAGTGGAGGTGGAAATTCTGTTTTACCCCATAAAATTAGGTGTATCCATTAAGATTTCTCCATGAAGTATATGGAAACAGCATAAGCTCAGTCATAGGTTTAAATGACCATATAGAAACCCATCCTGGCATATGACACCATGGCATGTAAATGAGTGGTCACAGGCAATATCAACATTTAAGCAAGAAGCTACTTGATCTATTACAGTGACCTCAATATTTAGCTCTGGAAACTGAGGTGCCTCTAAATCTAAGCAGTTCATTATCATCACAAGGAATACCTATGGTATAAGTTTGAAGTTTTTATCATGTACCGTTCTTGAGTTATTATGCCAACAAGAATGTGTACATAAACAAATTGACAAAGATAAATGCAGGGATGACGACATAATATCCTGCACACACTTTTGTGGTGGAAGGACATCAAAATACAAAACTTATGGGTTAGTTTAAAGTCATAGCCACATTAAGGCAACTGATACCAGTGCTATTTTCATGTACTCTTCTTCCTGAGATTCAACAACATACTTATGATTGATGTTATAAATGACACTCATTGATACCCATCCAACCTCTCTGAAAGCCAGGAAAGAAAAGGAACAGACTGCAAGCCAATGTCAGGAAAGAAAAGGAACAGACTGCAAGCCAATGTCAAGCATTGACCAGCAAGTCCAAATAGCACCAACAATCAACTCTGAACAAATGTGGCTGAGGGGTTTGCTAGGTGTCAACTCATCCCTACACCATGATATTGTAGGTCTGACTGGGTGGTTTTATGATTGCCAATTCCTATGAACAACTATTTGTCAGCCTCTTATCTCCTATAATGGTTGATGGTAAAGGGGTGCTTTTTCATGCATACACTTAACATTGGATACAATAATGTTTTAACTCTCCATCCAGGAATTGCTCTGTCCTTCAGTGAGAAAATATTTTTGTGTACTATGATGGTTGGTAACCAATATTTCACTAGTAATCTATTATGCTTAATGTGAAGTAGTTACTTTGTAGTAAAAAAAATTTCTTACCTGCAACTGGGTAAGTGTGTTTTCCTGGGTGAACATGAGGTGCTTCATTTTCTGCTGATAAACACTTATTTCTTGCTGATGCTTCTCCTCAGCCTCACCAATCTCTACATCCTTGTGTCTGTGGTGTTTGATACCTTTCAGTCTATGCTATAGTAGCTTTACAACAATGTGTTAAAAAGAAGAGACCTCAAAAAACCCAAAACACACAAATTCGGTCATTTTGATCCTCCAAACCTCACTTGCAGTAATCACAGAGTAGTATATATACCATTTAAGAACATTAAACACATAAAAATGTGCATGGTTTTACATAAGTATACTTAATTGTACCTAGCCTTCCTGCTCCAGGATCCCCTTCTAAAAGGCTCCTAGAAAACTCAGGAACACAGGTTGACAAGTTTGGTGATGTTGTGCATTTCTTTATTGGGTGACTGCTGGGCAACTGAGGAGTATATATTTAGTATCTTCAGTGTGGAAGTCTTATCTTATGCATGAAGATATTGTGATATACTGATATGAAGTTAGAGAGATGGATGGTATCCAGAGCAAGATGTATGTCTGGGAAGTATAGTTTCAGATTGGTGTATGCCTGGTGAAAGGAAGTTTAAGATTGGGTTGTTGTGGTAGCAGCAGTTGTTTGTGCTTGTTTAGGTGATTACTGTGTGAATATGTTTTGTCAATGTCTTGTTTGCAGGAAGTGGAGGGATCTATGAATATAGGTTGCTGAAGTGTAAAGAAGGGATGACTTTTTCATTTCTGCATGAAGATTGATGATTGATTATGTAGTTGTCTTAATGGGAAGGGGCTAGAACAGTTGCATTGGATTAAGTGACTGTATTGTAAGTTTCATTTCATTGTGTAGATGCCGACTGTGGTGGTTGCTAAGCAACAGATGAGTGTCCCGAGTGCTCAGTTTTGTTTTTTTTCTCTTTTGAAAATGTCGACGACGTGACAGGTGGGGCATGGTTTAGCACATTAGCTATTTGTAGATGATGTTGAGGGATTCCTTCTCTTGTCTAAAACTGGTGTTGGCAGGTCCTAAGGGTGTTTACTTTATTCAGGGCCTTTGTGTTGTTTGTAATGTGAGGGGTGAATGCCAAGTGGATTCCCATCTGTCAGTCAGAGGTTAAGAGGATTATGGTGGACTTATGTGGGGATGCAGACATTCCGTTTCAAGAAAGCCAATATTCAAGTTGCATAACATAATGCTGCATGACAGCTGAAACTTGTGCAATGTAAGGGTATTGTGTTGTAACTATGGAGTATTTTCATGTGAGAAGACTTTCATACCGTAAGTATGTCGGAGGTTTAGGTGGTACAGGAAGAGACTGAAAAGTGATATATAAAGTACTGCTTTCTGAGGAACCCCCCTCCCCACATTTCATTAGTTTAAATCATATGCTAATTGAAACAAAGAGAATTTATTCTAAATGAAAGCCCAATGTATAGAATTAATATCAAAGGATCTATACCAAAGGGCTGTTGGCCACATCAAAATTTCCCGCAAGCCATACTTTGAGAACCCTTGCTTGAATTTAACCCTGGCTCATATGAGGCTTGAGATTAGAAAGATTTTGAGAATGATGAATGAATAAGATTATATAATGTCATGGAGAAGGAGCAGGTCTTTGGATAAAGAGGGTATGCTAAAATGAACTGGATATGTAGATAAATTGAAACAAAAAGGAATCTGAAGGATATGAATTGTGAAGAAAATATGGGAGACCAAAAGATGAAGAAAGAATGAGAGGCAATTCTCATATGGTGCAAAGAACATGATGTGACTACCTCTATGTCTTGATTGGGCTGCCTGAGGGAAGTGTAAGTTCCCTAATGACCTCATGAAAGAGACTTTTGGGTGATATGAATGGTCATACTTACCTAAGTTCTGCACGCAAATTATCCAAATTTTCTGCAGCAACTTGCCACAGTCTCTGGACACGCTCCAATTCACTCTGAACATAGTTCCGTTCTTCTCTTTCTCGTTCTAATTCATTACGAAGCCTGATCAGAACAATTACAATCATATAAACGAAGGGTAAACATTTTGAATCAAGAGAAAACAAACATCCTCTCATTTATCAATTCTTAGAATGATAAGACAGACTACTGAATTATTTGAAATTGTAAAAAGATAATAATGCAAAAAGTCTTTCTGGAGACCCTGAGTAGGTTTAGAACAGCTGGTAAGGCACAAAACAGCACATAATGAGCTTAAAGAAACATTTATAGAATTGCACATGGTGATATAAAAATGTAAACTGAACATGTTTTGGTCCATGTGTGGCATTAGTTTCCATTTGTGATAGATAAGACTTGAATGAAAAATGGATACTACAAGTTGAGACCTATGAAGTAATGAAGTAAGGGCACAGATTACTCAAACAAGAATAAGACAGAGAGTGTATTAAATAAACTGAACTTCTGCATATCTTCTGAGACTAGATTTTAATCAAAGTATGTAATTCCTTTTTCATCTTCTCTGTATATTCTTGTTGAGGCAAATTTCACTTTTTACAAAAATATCTTTGCAAAAGTAACAAGTGATTATTTCACTTATTTGCTAGTTAATCCAAAAATGAGTGCTCCTTTGCAGGTGTTTTGGGCACTGCTAGCAAATGATGCAAAGTAGAAGCTTTGAGGAAGATCATGCATTCAGTGTAATACAGTACTGTACTCTAAATGTAAGAAAAGCTAATATAACTATACAGATAAAGTTGGTACATAGGATATTATTTTGCAAACTGTCAAAGTATGGATCTAAGAGATTATCTTGTACTAGAAATACTTCAAGTAGATGAGTTCATGATACATTCAAGTTAGTGATACTTCAGTTTTCATGGTTAATCTCCAATAATAATGGCCACTTATTATTACCAAATACTGGTACTTATATCAAGTAGCTGCTTACCTAATAACATGACCCTCAAGCTGCTCTTTGGTCATGGTATTAATTGGGATGCCATCTATGAGAGTCTGTGCACGCCCACTGCCAGTTTTCTTAGACCCACGCTTTCCTTTAGACTTTTCTCCTTTCTTTTTTGGAGGCTGTGAAAATACCAGTAATTAAAGAACATTTTCATGTTTGTTGTAGTTGTTTCACACCTGCTTGCCATTTTCCACTCTGGCAAGATATTGTCAAAAAAAGATAAAGAAAGGCTGCATTTGCTTGCATCCTTATCTATCTTTCATGTGCAATGTACCACCACCACAGCTCCCTATCCAAAACCAGGCTCCTCTGACCTTTCCAGGGTTCCCCCAACCACTTCATATGCCCTAGTTCAGTCCACTGACAGCAAATTGTTCCCTGTATACCCCTATCCCCTGGGGATAGGGGTGTAAGAATACTTCCCCTGTATTCCCTGTGTGTCGTAGAAGGCGACTAAAAGGAGCGGGAGCAGGAGCGGGGGGCTGGAAACCCTCCCCTTCTTCTATTTTCAATTTCTAAAGAGTGAAACAGAAGAAGGAGCCAGACAGGGAGTGCTCATCCTCCTCAAAGACTCAGATTGGGGTGTCTGAATATGTGTGGATGTAACCAAGATGAGAAGAAAGGAGAGGTAGGTAGTATGTTTGAGGAAAGAAACCTGAATGTTCTGGCTCTGAGTGAAATGAAGCTCAAGGGAAAAGGGGAAGAATGGTTTGGAAAC
>JAYMFT010362915.1:0-22685 GCA_038088735.1 Panulirus argus
CCTCTGTTCTTAACGCTACCTCGCTAACGCGGGAAAAGGCGAATATGTATGAAAAAAAAAAAAAAATATATATATATATATATATATATATATATATAAATATAATATATATATATGCCGTCTCTGAGATAGGGGAGAAACAATTCTACCCTACCCTTCCTGTATTTCAATTTCTAAAAGTGGAAACAGAAGGTGTCAAGTGGAAAGTGCTTATCCTCCCTAAAGGCTCACACTGTGTCTGAATGTGTGTGGATGTCACCAAGAGAGACAGGTAATATGTTTAAGGAAAGGAACTTGGATGTTCTGTCACTGAGTGAAATGAAGCTCAAGGGTAAAGGGGAAGAATGGTTTAGAAATGTCTTAGGAGTAAAGTCAGGGGATGGTGAGAGGACAAGAGCTAAGGAGGAGTAGCACTAGTCCTGAAGCAGGAGTTGTGGGAGTGTATGTTATAGTGTAAAGAAGTAAATTCTAGATTGATGTGGGTAAAACTGAAAGTGGATGGTGAGAGATGGGTGATTATTAATGCTTATGCACTTGGCCATGAGAAGAAAGATCATGAGAGGCAAATGTTTTGGTAGTGGCTGAGTGTAAATGGGGAATTCAGAGTTATGAATGGAAATGGCAAAGAGCTTGTGGTGTTGTATGCCGAAAAAAGACTGTTGGTTGGGAATACCTGGTTCAAAAGAGGGATTTACTCAATTATACATATGTGAGTATGAAAGATGGTCAACGGACATTATTAGATTACATATTAATTGATAGGCATGTAAAAGAGAGACCTTTGGACGTAAATGTGCTGAGAGAGGCAGCTGGTGGGGTGGATGATCACTATTTTGTGGAGATGAGGGTGATGATTTGTAGAAGTTTTCAAAAAAGGAAACATTGTCAGGGAGAAAAGACTGGTGAGAGTAAGTGAGCTTGGAAAGGGGAATTGTGAGAAGAAATACTAGGAAAGATTGAGCGTAGAATGGCAAAAGGTGAGAGTGAATGAAGCAGTGGGAATGAGTAAACAATGGGAGGTATTTAGGGTTGCAGTGATGGCTTGTGTAAGAGAAGTATGTGGCATACAAAAGGTGAAAGATGAGCAGATTAGACTGGGTAATGAGTGGTGGGATGAAGAAGTGAAGTTGCTAGTGAAAGAGAAAAGAGAGGCATTTGGGCAGTACTTACAGGGAAGGAGTGCAAATGATTGGGGTATGTATAAGAGAAGGTGACAAAAGTTGCAGGGGTTGAAAAAGGGTACAATTGAGAGATGGGATGAGACGGTATCATTTAACTTTAGGGAGAATAAAAAGATATTATGAAAGGATGTAAATGATGTTTGAAAAAACAAGAGAACAAATGGGAACATTGATGAAGGGGGCAAAAGGGGAAGTGACAACAGGAAGTGATGAAGTGAGGAGATGGAGTGTTCTGAAAGATCTTTAAATGTGTTTAATGATTGAGTTGCAGATGTAGGGTGTACTTGTCGAGGTGGTATTCGAAGTGAGAGAGTCAAGTAGAGTGGTTAGGTGAAGGAAGAAGGGGTGGTGAAAGCCTTGCATAAGAAGAAATGCGGCAAGGCAGCTGGAATGGATGGTATTGCAGTTGAATTTATTGAGAAAGGGGATGACTGTGTTGTTGATTGTTAGTAAGGATATTCAGTGTATGTATAGATCATGGTGAGGTGCCTGAGGATTGGTGGAATGCAAGTATAGTGCCATTCTATACAGGCAAGGGAAATATACTACAGAGGTATAAGTATGTTGAGTATACTTGGTAAATGATATGAAAAGGTATTGCTTAAGAGTGTGAAGGCATATACAGAGCATCTGATTGGGGAAGAGCAGTGTGGTTTCAGAATTGGTAGAGGATTTGTGGGTCAGGTGTTTACTTTAAAGAATGTGTATGAGAAATACTTAGAAAAACAAATATATTTGTATGAGGCATTTATAGATCTGGAGAAGGCTTATGATAGGGTTGATAGAGATGCTTTGTGGAAAGTCTTTATTATTTATGGTGTGGGAGGTAAGCTGCCAGAAGCAGTGAAAAGTTTTTATCAAGGGTGTAATGCGTAAGTCAGAGGTGTGTTTTAAAATTGAAATATGAAGTAATGAAACACTTCTGCTCTTAAAATAAACACAGAAAATATCTTGGAATGATTCCCCAAGCCAACAGATACCCAGTGAATATGAAATGAATAATCACAGAATCTAAAAGAGTAACATATAATTACTGTATTTACAGGCCTTAATATCCCCCAGCATATATTTCAACCCAAGAATCGAATTCAGCATAAAGAATATTCCTTATACTAAGGTTTTAAAGTATATCTATTGCCCTCACAAAAACACCAAAAGTTGCGGGTATTAGTTCAGGGAATTTTCTTGTCAATAAAAATTGTTTTAAAATTGAAATATGACTTTTTAAAAACTTCTGTAATTGAAATATTCATGTAAAATATCTCATACAACTTCCCTAGGCCAAAAGAATCCCATTAAATATGAACCAAATAATCACAGAATCTTCTAAATGAGTAACAATTAATTACTTATTTACACGCCTTAATGTCCACCAACATATATTTCAACCACAGATTTGAATTCAGCATGAAAAATAGTCATTATCCAAAGATTTTCAAGCAAATCTATTACCCTCACAAAAATACCAAAAATCACTGATAATAGTTTGGGGAATGTTTTAGGCCAAAAATGTTTTTGTTTTATAATTGACGTGTCACATAATGAAATGCCTTTATACTTGAAGTAATTACAGAATATATCTGATACTGCTTCCCCAAGCTGACAGATGCCCAATAAATTTTAAATGAATATTTATAGAATCTTCTAAAAGAGTAACCATTAATTACCCATTTACATACCTTAGTGTTTTCTAATATACATTTTTGACTCCGGATTTGAGTTCAGCATAAGAAATAGTCTGTATACTGAGGTTTTCAAGCAAATGTAATAACCTCACAAAAATATCAACAATTGCTGGTAATAGTTTAGGGAATTTTTTAGCCCAAGAATGTTTTTGATTAAAAGTTGAAATGTGACTTAATAAAACACCTCTGTATACCTGCAATAATCATGAAAAAATTTCTTGCACTGCTTCTGCAAACTGACTGATACCTAATAAATACAAATCAAATGATCATAGAATCTTCCAAAAGAGAAACAGTTAATTACTTATGTACAGGCTTTAAGGTCCCCCAGTGTATATTTCAACCCAAGATTCAAATTTAGCATGAAAAATAGTCCCTTTACTGGGGTTTTCAAAGAGATCTATAGCCTTTACAGAAATACCAAATATTGCAGGTAATTCAGAGAACTTGTTAGCCCAAAAACCTTTTTGTTTTGAAATTGAAAAGACAATAAAATGGTTCTATACTAGAAATAATCTAGGAAAGTATCTCATACAACACCCCCAAGCATACAGATACCAAATAAATAAGAACTGAATAATCACAGGGTCTACCGAAAGAGTAACAATTGAATATTTTTTATATGCCTTAATGTCCCTCAGCATATATTTCAACCCCAGATTCAACTTCATCCAGAAAAATAGTCCTTATACTATAGTTTTCAAGCAAGTCTATTACCCTCTCAAAAATACCAATGATTGCAGGTACTGAATTTTTTTAGCCTAAAAACCTTTGTATTTTAAAACTGAAATATGACATAATGAGACACTTCTGTACTTGAAATAACCATGCAAAGTATCTCGCAATGCTTCCTCATGCTCAAAGATATCCTGTAGATATGAATTGAATAATCACAGCATCTTTTACAAGTATAACAATGAGTTATTTATTTACAGTCGGTATGTCCTACAATGCATATTTCAACCACAGTTTCAACTTCAGCATGAAAAATAGTCTTTATACTGAGATAATCAAGCAAATCTTTTACCCTATCAAATTTGGGAAATTTTTTACCCAAAATTCTCTTTCCTTTAAAAGTTAAGTATGACATAATAAAATGCTTTTACACTTGAAATAATCATGGAATATATATCAATGTTTCTCCAAGCTGAAAGATTACCCAATAAATACAAACCGAATAATCACGGAATCTTCTAAAAGAGTAACCATTAATTACTTACAGGCCTTCATGTCCCTCAACATATATATCAACCACTGATTTGACTTCAGCATGAAAAATAGTCTATATACTGAGATTTTAAAGCAAATCTATTACCCTAACAAAAATATGAAAATTTGCTGGTAATAGTTTTAGGAATTTTTTAGCCCCAAAAACCTTTTTGTTTTAAAATGAAATGACAATGAAATGTTTTTATACTTGAATTGATCACAGAAAATATTTCATAATTCTTCCCCAATCCAGAAGGTATCCAATAAATACGAATGGAATAATCACAGAATCATGTAAAAGGGTAACAATTAGTTACTTATTTACAGGCCTTAATGTCTCCCAGTGTATATTTCAGTCCCAGATTCAACTTCAGCATGGAAATAGTCCTCATACAGAGGCTTTCAAGTACATGTATTACCCCTCACAAAAATACCAAAAACTTCTGTTTAATATTAAAATATAATGAAATGCTTCTATACTTTAAAAGATCACAGAAAATCTCTCATGCTGCTTCCCAAAGCCTACAGGTACCCATTGAATATGAAATGAATAATCACAGAATCTTCTAAAGGAGTAATCAGTAATTTTTTTTTACAGGCCTTAATGTTCCCCAATATATGTTTCAACCCCAGATTCAAGTTAAGCATGAAAAATAGTACTTACACTGAGATTTTCCAGCAAATCTATTATCATAAAAAAAGGGAATTTTTTTTAGCCCAAATACTTTTTTTTTATTATTATTATTATTATTATTATTATTATTATTATTATTATTATTGAAATATGACAAAATAAAACACTTCTGTAATTGAAATAATGACAGAAAATGCCTCATGATGCTTACCCAAACCTACAGACACCCAGTAAATATGAAACGAATAATCATAGAATCTACTAAAACAGCAACAATTAGATACTTATTTATAGATCTTAATGTCTCTCAACATGTATTTCAACCCCAGATTCAAGTTCAGCATAAAAAAATACTCCTTATATTGAGGTTTTAAAGCAAATCTATGCCCCTTTCAAAAATACCAAAAATTGCTGATAATAGTTTAGGGAAATTTTTAACCCAGAAAACATTTTGTTTTAAAATTGAAATATGACAATGAAAACAATTCTATACTTGAAATGATTACTAAAATTTTTAGCCCAGAAAACATTTTGTTTTAAAATTGAAATATGACAATGAAAACAATTCTATACTTGAAATGATTACTAAAAGAAATCTCATAATGCTCCCTCAAGCTGAAAGATACCCAATAGATATGAAATCAATATTCACAGAATCTTTCAAAAGAGTAATTATTAATAATTTACTTACAGGCCTGAATGTACCCTGACATACATTTAAACCCCAGATTCAAATTAAGCATGAAATCTAGTCCTTCTACTCAGGTTTTCAAGCAAATCTATTACACTTACAAAAATACCAAAAATCCAAGTATAATCTGTTACCTTCACAAAAATTGCTGGTAATACTATACTTCAAAAGAGAAATATGATATAATGAAATGCAGTAATCACAGAAAATGTGTTTCCCGGAGCCAACAGATACCCAATATATTTGAAGTGAATAATCACAGAATCTTCTTAAAGAGTAACATTTACTTACATATTTACAGGCCATTTTGTCCCTCAACCTATATTTAATCCCCAGATTCGAATTTAGCATGATAGTCCTTATACTGAGGTTTTCAAGCAAATATATTACCATCACAAAAATATCAAAAATGAAAAATTACAGGTAACAGGTCAAAGAATCTTTTTACTTTACAATAAAAAGATTCTTTGACCTGTTACCTGTTTGTTTTTAATATGAAATATACCTGTTTGTTTTTAATTTGAAATATGACATGGTGAAATTCTTCCATACTTGAAATAATCTTTGAAAATATCTCATAATGCTTTCCCAAGCTGGCAGATGTCCAGTAGATATGAACCCAATAATAAAAGATTCTTCTATAAGAGTAACCATTGATTACTTATCTACAGGCCTTAAAGTCCTCCAACATATATTTCAACACCAGACTCAAATTCAGCATGAAAAATAATTCTCATACTGAGGTTTTCAAGCATATCTATTTTCCTCACAAGAATAGCAAAAATTGCAGACAATAATTCAGGGAATTTTTTTGCCCAAAAACCTTTTTGTTTTGATTTGGAAATATGACATTCAAATGTTTCTGTACTTGAAATAATCATGGAGAATACCTCATACTTCTTCCCCAAGCTGATAGATACCCAAATAGATGTGAACTGAATATTCCCAGAATCTTTTAAAAGAGTAACCATTAATTATCTACAGGCCTCAATGTCCTCCAATATATATTTCAATTCCTTATTTGAATTCATCATGAAAACTAGTACTTATACTAAGGCTTTCAAGAGAATCTGTTACCCTAGCAAAAATTAAAGAAATTGCAGGGATTTTTTATCCCCAAAAACTTTTGTTTTAAAACTTATACATAACATAATGAAAGACTTTCATATTTATAATAAACTTGGAAAATATCCCATAATACTTCCCAAGCCAACAGATCTACATTAAAAATGAAACAATATATCACAGAATCTTTTAAATGATTAGCATTTAATTACTTATTTATATATTTTAATGTCATCAAACATATATTTCAACCCCAGTTTGGAATTTAGCACGAAAGATAGTGCTTATACTGAGTTGCAAGCAAATCTATTACCCTCACAAAAATACCAAAAATTACAGGTAATAGCTTCAGACAATTTATCTAAAAAACATTTATGTTATTAAATTGAAATTTAACTTAAAGATTTCTATAGATGAAATAATCACAGGAAATATCCCATAATGCTTCCAAAAGCTGACAGAGACCCACTAATTAGAAATGTTCTATTACTGTCTCAAAAATACCAAAAACTGCAGGTAATAGTTCAGGTTATTTTTTAGCGTAAAAAACCTCCTTGTTTTGATACTGAAATATAATGTATGTAAATGTTTCTGTACTTGAAATAATCACAAAAACTAGCTCATACTCCTTCCCCAAGATGATAGGTATGTAATAAATATTAACCAAATAATCCCAGAATCTTTTTTAAGGGTAACCATTAATTACTTCTCTACAGACCTTAATATCCCCCAATATATTTTTGAACCCCAGATTCGAATTTATCATGAAAAATAGTCCTTATACTAAGGTTTTCAAGGAAATCTATTACCCTCACAAATATACCAAAATTTACAGGAAATTTTTTAACCCTTTTTTTTTTCTGAAATATAACATAATGAAAGATTTCTATAATTAGAATAATCATGGAAAATATCCCATAATGATTCCCCAAGTCTACAGATACCCAATAAATACGAAGCAAATAACCATAGAATCTTCTAAAAGAGTAACTATTGATTACTTATTTACCAGCCTTGATATCCTCAAAACATTTATTTCTACCCCAGATTTGAGTTCAGCATGAAAGATGGACTTTATACTGAGATGTACAAGCAAATTTATCACCCTCACAAAAATACCAGAAATTACAGGTAATAGTTTCAGGGAATTTAATAGTACAAAAACCTTTTTTATTTCAAAATTGAAATTTAACATAAAGACTATTATAATTGAAATAATCACAGAAAATATACCATAATGCTGTCAAAAGCTGACAGAGATCCAATAAATATGAAGTGAATAATCAGAGAATCTCCAAAAGGAGTAACCACTAATTACATATTTACAGACCTTATTGTCTCCCAACATATATTTCAACCCCAGATTTGAATTCAGCATGAACTATACTATTTATACTAAGGTTTTCAAAAAAGATCTGTTACCCTTAGAATAATACCAAAAATTGCTGGGAATTTTTTAGGCCAAAAAATTATGAAAGACTTACATAATTGAATTAATCATGAAAAATATCTCATAATATGTCCACAGGCCAACAGATAATCTATAGATATGAACTGAATAATAACAGAATTTTCTGAAAGAAAACCTATTAATTACTTATTTAAAGGCCAGAATGTCCCACACCATATATTTCAAACCCAGATTTGAATTTGGCATGTAAGATAGTTCTTATATAGAGGTTTTCAAGCAAATCTATTATCCTCACAAAAATACTAAAAATTACAGGTATTGCTTCAGGGAAGTTTTTGGTCTAAACATCTTTCTGTTTTAAAACTAAAATATGATATACTGAAATGCATCTATACTTGAAATAATCATGGAAAATATAATGCTTCCCCAAGCCATCAGATACCCAATAAATATGAAACATATTATCGCAGAATCTTCTCAAAGAGTAACAATTAATTACTTTCTTACAGGCCTTAAATTATGTCCCCCAACATGTACTTCAACCCAGATTCAAATCTAGTGTAAAAAAATAATCTTTATACTGAGGTTTTCAAGCACACCTTTTACCTTCACAAAAATATTAAATATTGCAGGTGATAGTTCTGGGTATTTTTTAGCCAAAAAACCTATTTGTTTCAATATCAAAATATGGCATGAGGAAATACTTTTATATTTCAAATAATCATGGAAATTATCTCATAATGCTTCCTAAAGCTGACAGATACCCAATAAATATGAACTGAATTATCCCAGAACCTTTTAAAAGAGTAACCATTAATTACTTATCTACAAATCTTAATGTCCCCCAATGTATATTTCAACCCCAGATTCAAATCAACATGAAAAATAGTTCTTTTAGTGAGATTTTCAAGCAAATGTTACCCTCACAAATATACAAAAGAATTTTTAGCCCAAAAACATTTTTGTTTTAAAATTGAATAATGACAATGAAACTTTAACATACTTGAAATAGTCATAGAAAATATCTCAATGCTTCCCCAAGCCAAAAGATACCCAGTGAATACATATATTTCAACCCTAGATTCGAATTCATCATGAAAGATAGTCCTTATACTGAGTTTTTCACATACATCTATTACTATCACAAAAATGCCAAAATTGCAGATTAAAATTCAGCGAATTTTTTAGTCCAAAACTTTTTGTTTTAAAACTGAAATATGACATAATGAAACACTTCTGTACTTGAAATAATCACAGAAATTATTTCATAATCCTTCCCCAAGCTGACAGATACCCAGTGAATACAAAGCGAATAATCAGAGAAATATCTAAATTAGTAACCATTAATTACTTAATTTACAGGCCTTAATATCCCTCCAGTATATATTTCAACCTGAGTTTCAAATTCACTGTGAAAGATAGTCCTTATACTGAAGTTTTGAAGCAGTCCTACAGTAATCCCTTGATTTAACGGACCTGGCAAATAATAACACATTAATTAATAGTAACTGAAAAAATATAAAAAAGAACAAAAATCTCAAACGCCTTACCATGCACTATTCATATCACACTGTTTTTGATAGCGTTGGGTATACTTGCTTTGGTGATGTGGTGGGGTGGGAGAAACACAGATTGGGTGGGAAACACTATGATGATTCTAACGTTTCGACAAAGTCTTGATCACAGAATGAGTACAGAAGAACAGGATTCCAGCAGCTCATATACATGTCGTCGTCGTCGTCCACACACACACACACACACACACACCCCGTACCTGGTGTGACCTGCCGAATTGGTGCATCTGGCATTTGACCTAGCTGCCTTTGCCATTTTCCCCCTGGGCACCCCTGCCATGACTGACCTCGTTGTCTCCATCAAGCTTGATCTCGCTGCCTCTGCCATGGTGATATGTCTCGTGGCCGCTCTAGCAAGGCATACAAAGCCCTCCCAGTGATTCTTGTTTTCTTATGTTGCTATGTAAGTTGCCTCAATCATTTTTCTTACCTTTCTTGAACTACCTTTGCTTAGTATTTTGATCCCACTCCAGTTCGGCTGGTGCCCCTTTTCCTCTGCATGCACTACCAATGAGTTAGAGGTTCTATGTGCCCTTCTAACTCACTGATGGTGCATGCACAGGAAAAAGGGCACCTGCTGTATTGGAGAGGGATCATAATACTAAGCAAGCACAGTTCGAGAAAGGTAAGAAAAACAATTGAGGTGGCTTACATAGCAACAAAAGAAAACATGAATCACCATGAAGGCTTTGTGTGCTTTGCTTGAGCAGCTGCAAGATAGATCATTGCTGCAGACTTGGCAAGATCAAGCTTGACGGAGATGATGAGGTCAGTCAAGGCATGGGTGGCTAGAGGGAACATGGCAGAGGCGGCAAGGTCAAATGCCGGATGCAGCCATTCAGGACGTCACACCAGGTACCCAGGTGGGTGAAGGCCGATGACGACATGTATATAAACTGCTGGAATCCTGTTCTTCTGTGCTCATTCTGTGATCAAGACTGTTGAAACATTAGAATCAGTGTAGTGTTTTCCATCCAATCTGTGTTTCTCTCACCCCACCACATCACCAGATTGTCATGGAATATTCATGTACTCACTTTGTTTTGGTCTCAGTCTACCTCAAGCTATTGTGCAGTCAGGTTGTATACAAAGAACTGTGACTTTATTTATTGAATAATTTTGCAATCCTTACATTTCAAAATGGCATCAAGTGATAGAGGAGTTAGAAGAATGTGTGTGAACTGTATATTGTATCAAAAATGGTTACATTCGATTTACTGGACTTTTGGCATTAACAGATAAACCCTTCCCCCTATTAGTTTGTTAAATCAAGGGATTACTGTTTTACCCTCACAAAAATACTAGAATTTCCAGGTACTCGTTCAGCAATTGTTTTTAGTCCAAAAACCTTTTTGTTTTAAAATTAAACTATGACGTAATGAAAGCTTCCACACTACAAAATAATCACAGAAAATACATCATAATCCTACCCCAGTCTGATAGATACTCAATAAATACAAACTGAATAATCCCAGAATCCGCTAAAAGACTAATCTTTAATTGCTTATCTACATACCTTAATGTCCCAACATATATTTCAACACCAAATTTGAATTCAGCATGAAAGATAGTCCTTATGCAGAGGTTTTCGAGTGAATCTATTACCCTTACAAAAATAGCAAAAACTATAAGTAATAGTTCAGGGAATTTTTTTGTCAAAAACCTTTTGGTTTTAAAAGTAAATATGACAATTAAATGCTTCTATACTTGAAATAATCATGGAAAATATAATGCTTCCCCAAGCCATCAGATTACCAATAAATTCAAACCGAATAATCACAAAATGTTTTAAAAGAGCAAGTTACTTACATATTTACAGGCCTTAATGTCCCTCAACAAGTATTTCAACCTACATTTGAATTTAGCATGAAAAATAGTCAATATACTGAGGTTTTCAAGCAAATCTATTACCCTCACAAAAATACCAAGAAATTAAAGGTACTAGTTTCAGCAAATTTATTAGTGCAACAACTTTTGTATTTTAGAATTAAAATTTAACATAAAGACTTTTATAACTGAAATAATTACAGAAAATATTCCCAATGCTGTCAAAAGCCGATCAAGACCCAATAAATACGAAGCAAATAATCACAGAATCTTCTACGAGAGTGACCACTAATTGTTTATTTACAGGTCTTATTGTCTCCTGATATATATTTCAACCCCAGATCTATTACTCGTAGAATAATTCCAAAAATTGCAGGGAATTTTTTAGCCCAAAAGCCTTTTTCTTTTGAAATTGCAATCTAACATTAGGAAATTTTTAGCCCAAAATCTTTTAAAATTGCAATCTAACATTATGAAAGACCTCTATAATTGAATTAATCTTAGAAAATATCTCAAAATTTGGCCTCAAGCCAGCAGATGCCCACTGAATATGAACTGAATAATAGCAGATCTTCTAAAAGAGAAACTATTAATTACTTACTTATAGGCTTTAATGTCCCTCAACATATATTTCAACCATAGATTTGAATTTAGCATGTAAGACAGTCCTTATAGAGAGGTTTCCAAGCAAATCTATTACTCTCACAAAAACACCAAAAATTACAGGTAAATTTTTAGCCTTGAGAACTTTTTGAAATTGAAATGTGAAATAATGATACACCTCTATATATGCAATAATTACAAAAAGTATCTCATGATGCTTCCCCAAGCCAACAGATGCTCAATGAAAACAAACTAAATAATCACAAAATCTTCTCAAAGAGTAACAATTATTTAATATCCCCAACTTGTATTTCAACCCCAGATTCGAATTCAGTATGAAAAATGGTCCTTATGCTGAGGTTTTCAAGCAAATATATTACACTCACAAAAATACCGAAGTTGTAGGTAATAGTTGAGGGAATTTTTTTAGCCCAAAACCTTTTTATTATGATTCTGAAATGTGATAGAACAAACTGCTTCTCTAATTGAAATATTTAAGGAAAATATCTCATAATACTTCCCCATATTAACAGATACCCAATGATTATGAACCAAATAGTCCTGTAATCTTCTAAAAGAGTAACCATTAATTTGTTACCTGTAGGCTTTAATTACCCTAAGTTATATTTCAACCCCAGATTCAAATTTATCATGAAAAATAGTTATTTATACAAACCTACTTCCAAAACATCTACTGAAGAGCTGAATCAGTACAGTAAGAGCAAAAACAAGTATTTAATCATAAGAAAGTCAACTTGTTGGCGATATTTGTGGGCAGGACCTGGGAGAGATATCTGGGTCTCCATGGTATGTTTGTTTCTGGGATTTACATATACAAATGTTTAAAGTCCGTTGTTTATATGTGAATTTTTTTCTTATAATTTGAGTGCTGCAACTGTACCACAGTGCATTTAATTAAGTGGATGCAGTATAATACTACAATTCACCTAATCAGCTGGCAGATACATTATTACTGAATAGAATATTTTATTTGTCATGTTATATGTTTTATCACTTTTGGAATCGCTTCCATGTCTGCAAATGAAAATGATGTACTTACCATCACTTTTATGCACTTCTTTTATCATTTATGACTCATTTTACCACCTGTATGTACAGGATTAACCAAAGTGCAATTACGGCATCAGTGTATTTCTTTTTTTTCATGATTTTGTTTTTATTTTTTGTTCCTATTATTAATTAATTATCTTTAATTTTGTCAAAATATATTCTCAAGCGTATTCCCAATGTAGTTATGGATAGAGACATAAAAGTTGTTCAGCAATAAAGTTATCTAGCATTATGTCATAATACAAAGAAATTTAAACAGCAACAAACCATTGGGTCCTTTCAAGGCTGTTTGTGAGTGTGGAAATTGTCAAAAACTCACAGAATAGTGTGGTAAAAGTTGGAAGGCATACAAATAATGAGTCATGGACTTGAAGTGAGTCTATTCTTAAATTATATCTATAGCACTGCTTTCAACTACTCTAATTGGCAATCCTGTTGAACAAAAAGTACTTTGCCTCATTCGAGGTAAATTGTTTGCCCTGGAGTTTGTATCAATTACTGCAAGTAAAATCAGATGAATCAGATCTTAGGTTACTTGATAGATCAAGATTATGAAAGCCTAAAGCTATGATCATTTTAAATACTTGTAGTAGATAACCTCTTAACCTTCTTTTCAAAGCTAAAGAGATTCAAGTGATTTAATCTAATCTCGTAGGGTTTGTTTCTTAGTCCGGGAATCTTCCTGTACTCAACCTTTTACTCTATACATTCTGTCTAAATCTTTTTTTAGGAAGGGTGACGAAAACTGAACACAGTCTTCAAGATGTGGACAAACCAATGAATTGTAAAGAGTAAGGATGGTTTCCCTGGACTTAAATTTGGAGACTCTATCCATGAAAAGAATTTTGCTCACTCTTTTCACTGCTTCTGTGCACTGCTTAACCAGAAATTATTGCACCTAAGTCTTTTTCCTCATTTTCCTTTTGTGGCTTAGCAGAATTCATGCTGTAGCTTGCTTTTTTGTTTTCTTAATGATCCTTTAAACATTGCACTCATTGATATTAAAATTCATTTGCCACTTATGAGCCTAGTTTATCAGTTTGTCTATGTAAGTTTGAAGCTGTTGATGTTCATTCATTTTTAGAGTTATTTTCCAGCTCTGCATCATCAGCGAATTTTAATATCTTAAAATGCAGCCCATTATCAATATCATTAATATATATGAGAAAGAAAACTGGTTGGAAGACTGATCCTTGTGGCATTCTACTTGTTACAGCTAACCATTCTGAAGCTTGACCATTAATCACTACTCTTTGTGTAGAACCAGCCAATTTCCTATCCACTGAAGTACAACCCCATCATTGCAATGTGGCTTGATTTTTACTTGTAATCTTTAACATGGTACCTTATCAAAAGCTTTTTAAAAATCTAGATAGATAACATCAACAGCTTTACTGTCATCATACATGTTGATCATAATGTAAAAAAAATCAAATAGATTTGTCAAACATGAGCAATTTCATCAAAAAACATGCTGAAAATCATGGTGATTCTCTAAATGGTTTACAGTTTTATCTCAAATGATGGTTTCCATAAGTTTTCCAAATACAGACATTAAGCTGATAGGACGATAATTTTTAGGCAATGACTTATTACCTTTTTGGAATATCAGTGCTACTGTTAAAATCTCCTACTGTGATAGAATCTTGTTCATTACAAATTTCTGCAAACTGATCATAAAACCTTTCATCTACCTCTGATGTCTGTGCAGAGGGCATATAAACTAGTCATGCTGTTATTTTCTTACGTAGTTTAACTTCTACAAAAATGGAGTCAACAGTCTCAGTGGCTACAATATTTTTTTTTTTCTATGGGATTTCAATGACTTTTAACAAAGACCAGAACACCACTGCCAATTTGTTTCCCCTATTACTCGACATCACTCATATCAATAATAAGGTTGGGCTGAAATCACTGTTGTCACTTTAGTTGCTTATAGATTTTTCTTTATGTGTATTTCTTTGTACATTATGAATTAGAACAGATAATGAAACAAATGTCAATCATTGAATCATCACTCAACTACAATTATAGCACAGGTACACCACCAATTTTCCGGCAACTGATGGTCCGGCACCTCTTTTATTCTGAACAGAATTTTGAGACTGAATTTGAAATTCCCACAGCCGCCAGATTAGTTTATTGGGCGGTCACATGTGGCGTTGTGTGTAATGCGTGCTAACTTGGATTGTTTACACTGCATTTGTTGGTAGTGATACCTCAGTTTTGTGAGATTCTTAGCTTATTTTGCTTAAATTCAGCCCTAGCTATAGCTTCCAAGAGAGATGCGAATGTCACTGGTGTTTTGTCATGTCTTAATCTACCAATGTCTGCAGACTCTGGGTTGGGTGATAAGTCGGTTCAGGAATACAGGGCAGATACATTAGATATATTATTTTCTTTACATATTATATCATAGATTATTATCATTTTTTAAGTGATGGTTAGTGTGTAATTAAGTACAATGCTTTGTATTATCTCCATTGCATAAAGTTTTGAGCATTTATTTGTTTATTTTTGGCCATAGTTCCTTGAACCCCTATAATGCTTTAAATTATTTTTTTTAACTTCTCCCTAATAGGATCTTACGTACACCACACACACACAAATTAATTCATAGAGTACAGTATCGCAAAAAATACTCTAAAAGAAACATGAGCAATACAGCATTGTACTGTATAGAATGTTTGTAGTACAGAGAGATGGGCGATTGTCTTCTAATTTAAAACAGACATTTTCACTCGGTAAATTGTGCTTTACAAATATTTTTTTCTACACACTTGTGTTACATAGATTCTTACCTAATGCTTATTTAGAAAGAATTTAGGAAAAACTTTTCTGGCATATCCCAGAGTCCTAAAGAAATGTAGGAGTGGCAGATAGGCAGTTAGCTGTCTCTTATTTTCTGTATGTATTGTATATTATTTTCATTTGAGTCTTATGTGGAACATTATTACCATCATTTAAATAATGTTTTGAGAATTGTTTTATGCATATTTGGCCTATGGTCTCAAACCTCTAATTTACATGGAAACATCACGCTATAGTACAATATTGATTCAGCTCAAACTTTCTTGGTACTTACCTTGTGCTATATCCCAAACTGCTTGCACTATAGAAATTGAAAAGATGAATTACTATGGTAAACAACTTAAGACATTTCATTAAAGGGTTTTTAAATATGTTGTGATTAATTTGTATACCAAAACTGACAAGAGGGGTAGATATACACAACCTTGAAAACTTGAGGTCTGAACATCCTACCTTGGCAAGGTCAGGTATTTTTCCCCACTTTCCCATCAAGTGGGTACCCCTCAAACTATCATCCAATTGCCCCTCTTTACAAAGATAACTTTCATAGATTAAGCACCATAAATTATTCCAGAAAGAGTCCAGAGAATAGTACCTAAGATAGTACCAGATTTCTGAGAGCTGAGCTACAATGAGACTGGAGGAGAAAAGAAATAGAGACGATCTAATTATAACTTCAAAATTTCTATACTAATAGGATGATGTTAACTGCAAACAGTTCATCATGAGATGTACTGACAGAGTAACCAAAGGTTATAACAAGGGGCTAATCAGAAAGGACACAAAGAAACTTTCTTTTAACCCTGTAATGTCTCCAGGAGATTTGCATGAGCTGAGCAACACCTCTAGATGAACATTTTCACATTGAGTTTTGGACCTCAGTTTCAAGGCAATACACCAACTTGGGAGGTGACTGAGATGGCAGTTCATGATGATTTAACCCCACAATCAGTAACCTTCAAGCCATGCAATGAGAACATATTTTCATTAGTTTTCTTTGAAGAAAATTGAACCGATTTTAGTTAGATTTAGAAGACCAGGCAGAAGATTCTGAAGTACTGGATGATCATATTCTATCTTCAGATCATGTGGAGAGTGATTTTATGGATACTCTTCCAGTACTGAAAGTTAACCAAAATTATGTAGGAGAAAGTTTTTTAGCAAGAGTTGCCAGCATCTGTCTGACCTTGACAACACTGAATTTGACTGGTGCTGTTGACAATTTTTAAAACATTGCTTTGGTGTTTTGAAAAAATCATCATTGAATCACATTGATTATAACAGAAATGATTTATCATGTAATATGAAATGATAAAAATCGGTAATCAATTCTTAGGTGTATGTAAAGTGAATGATAAAAATTTTTAGCTTGTATTGAAACATCTACAGAACCCATACACTTCATTAGAGTGAAAGTATTGGACATCACATATGTCTGAAGAGATTTTTTTCATTGTTTTATGGAAATCTTTGGAAATGTAAGGTTAGATACAACCTATCTTGAAAAATGTGAATTTTGAGGGTTGAAAATAAAATTGATGTTGGGGGATCTTGGAATAAACTAATTGATTAAACAAAATATTAGTTGTTTACAGAGGTTTAAAAACCTACATTATAATGAAGAAAGTTCAATAGATGGGGGCCACACAAGCATAGAACTCTATCCCCATACTGTACAAATAGGTGTAGATAATAACACTCACTGATCCTTCCAAAAATCAGTGTGATGGTTCTGAATCTTGACATTAGCTGAGCAGAAAGAATGGCTTCAAAGCTATCCCAGAAGAAATAGAAGTACATAGCAGTAACTTAAACTCTCTTTTAGTGATTGAGAAAGTAGTAAACAAACTCATGGAGTGGGCCACACAGTGTAGGGAAAGTTGATATATCATTGTCTTGAAGGTAGGAGTAACAGCTTTGTGAATTATTATGTTATTGCTATGCACAAAATTTTTCATGCAGCTCTTCAGGACACATTATACTTATATTTTTTGCATGTATTTATTAGATTTATTTAAGCCACCCTAGTTAAGTGGTAGAAAAGACAGGCTTTGTAGTGAGTTATTGAATGATTGCATGACAAAACAAACTCACTAAGTTCTATAATACTGGTTCACATTTTTATGATATGCTTCCATAAAGAGTGATGGTCAACCAGGTGTCATCAAATGAGAATTTGATGTCTTATAACATAACTGTCCAAGAGTAGTTAGTAATGGTTGAGGTATATAGAAAACCAAATTGATTTTAAAAGTATTTTCTGAAAAATGAAAAATAGTATGGTTGGTCATTAAGTTTTAAAAGTTGCTAATTAAACTTTTGTTTTTATGTACATATTGAATGAACTTTTATTGGTATTCATATGGATTTCCTTCATAAAGAAGGAAATGTTAGAAAATTTTGTTGAGTACAATAGTTAAGTAGAGAAACTTTTAAAGATATGTAGCGGATATTTATACATAAATTTACAGTATAAAATGCTTAGAGTTTTTATAGATGCTGGAGAAGAGTTATGTACTTCATCTCTTCTCATTTTACCACAGCCGAACACATTCAAAAACCCAGTCTACGACAGTCTGTACAGTGCGGAAGCTGCAGCATCCATCACTCAGGAGGAGAAGACTGGTTTGCTACAATTGGACCCCCTGGGCGCCCTAGACACAAGCCGGCCCAATGGGTCGAAATCTTAACCCCGGCTCCTCCACCCAGTCTTCATCTTCCACAGAAACATAATTCTGCAACTTATATGGACATTTAAATAACAAAGTGTACTTGATATGCAAGTGATGGGTACAAAGCTCAACAAATAGGTAGAAAATTGATTAACAGTCAACCAACATTATAATGAATCCAGATATGTTTTCAATTGTTTGTTGTCTGATTAACAGCTGTACAATATACCATCCATACATATTTGTGTGATAAATGACTCCTGCCAACATTTTTGATCTATAACAAACTTTGTAGCCAGAAATTGTTGGTATAGTATAACTTTTAGCCATATCCATAGGTGAATGATATGAATTGATTTAATTTTTTAGAAGTTTAGATAATATTTTCTAAGTAAAATTTGAGAGTTCACAGGTCATTGCAAATCTATATCTTTTATGAAGACAAGTATAAATTAAGTCAGTCAAATTAAGCCATAACTGCGCCTGTTTTAATGTATATGATGAGTGGCTGCTCAAGTAATGTAAATACATCAGAATTGAAGTTATTGAGGACTTGGTGATTAGTGGTGCAAACTAGCTTGAAAATATTTATTGCATAATATTTGTTACAAGTGACTTGGATACTGCCATTTATGAACTAAATTTGTCACAAGTAATTTAGACTTATATTTACATACACAAATTCTTCATTAAGAGTGATAAAGTTACAACTTCAAGGCACATATCTTGATTTATATGTTTACCCATGGTGTTTGATGTCTAGGAGGTATTATACTATAAATATAGTACCCAGCTAGTCCCTATTGTCTTAGGATGATGTAAATAGCCCACTTATTTTTAGGATTATGTGAATCAAATTGTGGTTTACCTCCACATGCATACTATGGTTTTGATTTATACTAATTTCATAAGAGTAAGATAATATTTTTGCACTTCTATATTCAACAACCAAGCTAGAGGGGCTTGAGATATATACAACAAGCTAGAGGGGCTTGAGATTTTATTATTTGTGCTCAGTATTTTAGTTAATTTGATGCAGTTAGTTACCTTGATGTAGCAGGTGATGCAGGTAGTTACATTGATGTAGCTGGCTGGTGCAGGGAGTTATATTGATGTAGATTGCTGATGTAGGTAGTTACAAAGATGTAGCTGGCTGATGCAGGTAGCATTGTTGGTTACCTTGATGTTGCTAGCAGAAGTATGTAGTTATAGTGAATTAGCTAGCTGATGCAGGTAGTTACCTTGATGTAGCTGGCTGATTAAGGTAGTTACATTGATATAGTTGTCAGATACAGATAGATACTTTGATGTATTTGCTGATGCAGGTAGGTACATTGCTTTAGCCAGCTTATGCAGGTAGTTACCTTAAAATAGCTGATTGATGCAGTTAATTGGCTTTATTTAACTAGCTAAAACAGGTAGTTACATTGATTTAGCTGTCTAATGCAGATAGTTACTTGATGTAGCTGACTAATGCAGATATTTACATTGATGTAGCTGATTAATGCAGATACTTACACTGAATTACCTGGCTAATGCAGGTAGTTACCTTGATGTAACTGACTGCTGCAAGTAGCTACCTTGATGTAACAGACTGCTGCAAGTAGTTACATTAATGTATCTGGCTGATGCAGATGGTTACATTGAGTTAGCTGCTAATACAGGTAGTTACATTGATGTAGCTGGTTGATGAAAATAAGTATGCTGAAGTACCTGGCTAATGAAGATGTAGCAGCTGATGCATGTAGTTACACTGATGTAGCTGATTGATGCAGGTAGTTACATTGATGTAGTTGGCTGATACAGGTAGTTACTTTGATGTAGCTGCTGGTGCAGGTAGTTACACTCATGTCGCTGGCTAATGCAGGTAGTTACATTGATGTAGCTGCTGATGCAGGTAGTTACATTGATGTAGCTTTCTGATGCAAGTAGTTACATTAATATAGCTGGCTAATCAAAATATTGGTGTTTTACATTTGACTAGTTGGTTTTATCCATGCAGATTTTTACTGATGAGTAGACAAATGATGATTACTATTTTCTTAAAAAAAAAAATAGTCTTTAAAATGCATTGGTTGTGCAACCATCGTAGCTCAATCTTGGACTTTTTTTCATTCACTGCTCTTAACATGAAATTTTTTTTTCTAGTTTTTATTTGGGAAAAGTGTTCAAAAGTGTACAGGAAAATTTATTACCTCTGAGATGATTAATGTATTAATAGCTGATAAGTTTATTTATGATTATATATATGTCCATGTTGAAAAATATGTTTACTTTAGGATACAGAGTGGAAGCATATTCACAAATCTATATAAAGAAATTGAGCATCAAAATCAGATGAAGCAGACATGAAATCTCCAGTAGAGATTTTGTTCATAGGTAAGCCATCACACCACAGTTTGGAAGAGATTTTCCAGTTAAGACCAACCCATCTTATGATCAGTATTTCTGATTATGACAAGTTGTGATAATGATAAATTGCTACATTGTTCATCAATTGTTACATAACCAATTTAGATTAGTATGATTCCTAATCCATGATAAAATCATACTTTTGACGTATTTTAGAATTCACAAATGGCAGAACAAAATGTAATGCATTGAAAAGGTTTCTTAGTTGTCTTTCACAACTTAATACTTTGAGTGACATCTCCAAGAATATAATAGAACCTCAAATTTTCTAAACATTATTGATATCTTTCCTGATTTTTTTTTTAATGCAGTATTACCTCGATTTAATGGACTAATAGGGGGGGGTGTCCATTAATGCCGAAAGTCCGTTAAGTCGAATGTAGACATTTTTTGATACAATATATAGTTCACACGCTTTCTTTTAAATCCACTATCACTTGATGCCATTTTGAATTGTAAGGATTGCAAAATTATTTAATAAAGTCACAATTCTCTGTATAGAACCTGACCACACAATAGCTTGAGGCAGACTGAGATGAAACAAGCAAGTATACCCCACACTACCAAAAACAAATGCGATGTGAAATGCACATGGTGCGGCATTTGATTTTTTTTTCTATTATTATTAATGTATTAATATTTGCCCAGTCTGTTAAATCTGAAATCTGTTGTATTGGGATCCGTTAAATCGAGGGATCACTGTATTTGGAGCTTTATCCTAATTTGTTTAAATCTTGTAGGTTTTTCTATATTTTCAGTTTCTCATTGTTTTTATATGGTGCCATAGTTTGCACTCTATCCATGTGCAAAAAATAGACATAGTTATTCAGTAAAATTATGTGTTGTAAATATTTGATAAAAGCATTAAAATCCATGGTACAGATATCAGAAGAATATACTTATTTTGTGGCCAAAATTTTCATTTCTACTTTTGTTGACCATATCTCAAACAGTCTGAATATAGCTGTTCTTTTATCACTTTTGTATGCATTTTCTTTGTTTTCATTGATAAACATTAGTCTGTAAATTCAGCTTCTTGTGATTAGTTTAAAAAAATAGGCAATTTCAGTTTGATTAACTCACTGACTGTGGCTACTTAAGATATATAGCATATCAGCTTAGCACTTTTTGTTTCAGATATTTAAAATATTCTGCTATTTTTTATTTCCAAAAGAGCCTTTTTTTTTTACCTTTTCAATGGGCAATTCATTTTCTGGCCAATTCAAAAAAAAAAAGTTTTATTCATCCACCAAAACATAAAGGTATAAATTTGTCCTTTGTTTTACTTTTTCATTGTTGAAAGAAGCTGTATTTTCTATATCTGATGGTAATATTCCTTGAAAACTATACTGGATTGTGGAAAAGTGTAGGAGAATTTAAAGGAATGTGTTCTTCAGTAAACTGCATACATGTAGACATAGCTAAGTCATTGAGGCCAAAATCATTTCAAAATATAAGGATATGTATTGAGATAACAATATCCAAGATAGAAAATTGTCTTTATATAGATTCTGTATGTGTTCCTGCAAAGTTGGCAATTTTTTAATGAAAAATAAAAGTCCCTATTTTTACAGGATTTTTATTGTCATACCTAATCCTTCACTGTACATTATGGTAGTCACATCCAGAATGCTGTGTAGATTGAGAAATACTCAGCTTTCTTTAAAAAATAATTCAAAACAAGGGAAGGAGCAGAGAGGGGGGGGGCCAGGTGATGATTTCCCCGCTAAGGTTCAGTCTTCTGTTCTTATCGCTTCCTCACTGACATGGGAAGTGGCGAATATGTATGAATATATATAAAGACAATTTTCTATCTTGGATATTGTTATCTCAATACAT
>JAYMFT010362926.1:0-22685 GCA_038088735.1 Panulirus argus
TTCCATTTCACTCTATTCCGTGCATGCCTTTCACCCTCCTGCATGTTCAGGCCCCGACCACTCAAAATCCCTTTCACCCCATCCTTCCATCTCCAGTTTGGTCTCCCGCTTCTCCTTGTTCTCTCCACCTCTGACACATGTATCCTCTTTGTTAACCTTTACTCATTCATTCGTTCCATATGTCTAAACCATTTCAACATATATACAGCATTCTTGGGATGGCTTTGAAAAGGGCCTCAGCTGCCCGTGCTGTCTCAGCTTTACAAAAAAAAATATCTCACAGGATTATTCCTACTTGGAAATGTGATTTAGAATGCAATGAAAATACAAGATCCTTATAAGAAATCACAGACTCAAAGAATAAGACCACTCTTCCACCCAAGTTAGAGAATCTCTGTATAATGCTTTATTGGGTGATTTAACATTATCTTAGAAATGAACACAAACTGAAAGACATACAACCTTACAGTCTAACAAGGATAGATGGCAACAAAAGTCTATACATACGCAAAACTATAAGCATTCCAGAACTAATATCAGATCCATAAATATTCTCAGCAGAACATGTATAGTTGCCTTCGTCTTCCCGAGACACTGGATCTATGATGAGGTTACCATTACGAAGAATACTACGACGACCACCTGCAAAACAAAAAGGCAACCATCTTAAAAGAAAAAATTATGAAAAAAGGGAGTTCACTTTCAGGAACTAAAAAAAACATACAGAAGAAAAGCAAAAATGAGGGTATATATATGTACAGAGTATCACATACAAGTTATTATCATCATAACAGGATATAATTTTCAGAAGAATGGTCTAGCTATATCTAAGCATTTTGTCAGGCAAATAACCTAAAGTCTCTCGCTGATTCTAATACATCAATACATATGTTGTTGATATACTCCTGTATAAACATCCATATGACCATAATTTTCTCTAGGTCAAATGGTATATCATTACATGAGAAGCATGTAATTAAAGATTATTAAGCACAGGAGGGTTCTCCAGTGAAGAAAATAATATACCACTGAAAGGTACATAGGTACATAAGACATTAGAACAGTACATACCACTTCCAATAACTAATCCATTCTGCCTCCAAACAAATTTTGGTCTTGGAGCTGCCTCAGGGTTACAAACAATAGTAACATTCTTGCCCTCAGCAGCATACACCTCAGGCTCAAGAGGCTTCTTGCGGAATGTTGGAGCCAACTCTGAAAAATCAAAAGAACTATTCACATACAAATATATAAATATATATATATACAAACACATACACGGCAGATAAGAATGGATAGGAGTGAATGCAGCCTCTGGCATCTGTATCCATTGCTTCCTTGTTTAAAAAAAAAAAAAAAAACTGCTATTTCCTGCATGAGCAAGGTAACATCAATAAAAGATGACAGAGCATTAAGGGGAAAAATCCTCAACTAGCTCCTTGTTCTGTTCTTTCTACTGGAAAGTAATACAGGAAGGGTAGATTCCAGCTACCCACTCCTGCCCCACTTACTCGCCTTCTACGACATGCAGGGAATAAGTGGGTAGTATTTTTTTCATACATATTCACCATTTCCCGCATTAGCAAAGTAGTGTCAAGAACAGATGGCTGAGCCTTAGAGGAAAAAATTCTCACTTGGCCCCCTTCTCTGTTCCTATGATTACCATTTACAATAAGGCTCTCATAAGTCTGGTTTGCTTTGCGGAACAAATCCTAATACTTGCTTATGGTGGGGATAATGTATGCCTGGCAGTGTGGTACAGTCATATTAGTCAGCCGATCATGATCTTCCACGTCAATTACCGTTACTGAGAATGGAGGGGTGGAGCTTTTTCTTACACCTTGTTTTTAGTCAAATTTTCATTATTTCTCTTCTAGGTGATATTTTTTCTCTACCAGTAAGTAAGATGGGTCCTAAAAAGTTGTCCCAGATAGAAAAGGCTTCTATTTTTTACTGGAATTAAGAAACGGTTCTACAAGCAAGATTTCAAGATGTACTGGCATTGCTGAGTTCACCATCCAGCCAGTTACATGTGCTTCCTTCAAACATAATCCCTCCCTGAAATGTTGGGTCTGCTTGACCTGCAAAGAACAGAAAGGAGAATGATAAACTAATGAAGCATGAGACGACGAAAAACCTATCCCTATCAGGTTATCAGTCACCTTACTGGTTTTTCAATTTGACCAATCCCTCTTTTCAGGGAGGGATGATATTAGAAAGAAACACAAGCAAATATCTAAATGGAGGACTTGGTCCTGCCCATACATCTCAAAATCTTCCTTGTAGACACATTCTCTTGCTTCTGAAAAAGCATACGGGCCTTTTCTTTCTGGGCAAACTTCTTTGGATCTATGGTTCATTACTGGGGGACATAAAAGGAAAGAAAGCAAAAGTTCCATCCCTTCACTTTCAATAAAATGGGGTAACTGATGTTGCAAATCATGTTCAGCTGAATTCAAAGACTGTGCCATGCTGCCAGATGTGCAATATCCCTATCATAAGTGAGTAGTAAAATTTGTTTCACAAATAAAACCTGATATATGAAAGCCTTATTCTATACTGTAGTCATCAGGTTATTTTTGTAAAGACTGTGTACACACTGTATGCATACATATGTACATAAACTTTATCCCTTGGGTTAGGGAAGGAAGATTACTATCCATGTATCTAGTGTGTGTTGTAAAAGGCACTTATGAGGGGAAGATGCAGGGAACTGGAAATCCTCCCCTCATTATCACTCTCTGGAAGCAGAGGGAGTAATGCAAGGATTCTTCTTGAATGCTCAACTCCTGGAGCTACCTCACTATGCCAGAAAAGTCAAGCACATATTAAAAAAGGAAATCCATTTGAACTTACTTAAAACCTTGAGTTGAGCTGAGGAGTAAGAAGATCCCAGTTGATTGGTGGCTTTACATTGATAAACAGCTTCATCTGCCTCTATTACTTGCTTTATCTTCAGCATACTGTCCTGAAAGTGAAACATTACACTTTTTCTATGCTGTTCACACATGTTATGTTTTCTATAAACTGTATATAAAACACATCACACAAAACTACTGTATAGCATTCCACTTCCTGACATATTTGCAGCAAAGTTACCCTGGGGAAAAAAAAAAAAAAAAAAAAAAAAAAAAAAAAAAAAAAATTGCCCACATTATCTCCAGCATGTCATACAAGACAACCAAAAAGGGTGGAAATAAAGGTCTGGAAATCCTCTCTTGTATGCATTTCCAAAAGAAGAAAAGATGATGGGGTTATTGGATGATTTTTCCTCTAAGGCTTGGTTATCTGTTCTTGATGCAATCTCATTTACAAGGGAAATGGTGAACATGCATGAGTAGAAAAAGTGACCCATGAAAGGTTCTTCCATGCATGCTCATTTGAAACAAAACATAACATTTCAATCTTACTGCCTTTCAGACAGACATATCATAGATGCCTGTTCTATATACAAAATGTGCCATCTCAAATAATTTTTTTCATACATGCAATGTGTGCTGTTTCCTTCTTTAGAGAGGTAGCATCAGGAACAGATGAAATGGCCTCATGTGCTCAAATCTACTCTTTACCATCATATATAATGCACCAAAGCCAGTGCCCTAATCACAATCCATTCAGTGGTTTACCCTGACCACTTAATATGCCTGAGTTCAGCCTACTAACGGCACATCATCTCAAGCACCATGATGCTACTATTTGTTGTATTGGAGCTGAATTTTCTCTAAGCTGATCAACTGCTCTGAATATATCAACTTCTAATATTACAATATCTATGAGTGTATTTTCATCATATTGGTTAAATATTTCATCTTTCAATTTTCATTTTGAGCTGAATACTGATCTATATTGTTTAATCAACATCCTGCATATTTCCTTAGGGGCCATTTTTGTATTCATCACCTACCTTCAAGGGTTAATCTCTCTTTTTCTGTTTTTTTGCCTTGCTCATAGATGTGAATGGTAACTCTGGCATTTGTTGTTGCCTTGCTTTTACAACACTGTAAATGGTTTTCTCTTACTCTGCCTTTTTCCTCCTGCTGCACTAGCCAAGTCCCTGTACTGCTATAATATAACTTCTCATTTTCTCCATCTTGAACAGAGGTGGTTTGATGTTGTTGAATTTGTATAAAGTGCTAGAACCATTTTAGTATGAAAAAGATATCTAAAAACTTATTCAAAAAGAATTATTTTACTTTAGCTTCCTTTAAAAGATGCCTAAAACCTTATAAAACTATTAACATGAAGTTATATGCTAATTTTGTTTCACATTAAAAAATGAGATATACAAGTAATATTTAGTGGTATGTACAAGCGAGTTAACATACAGAGCTGAAGGGCACAAGTAGATCCCCTAGTGGAGTGTGGTGGAGAAAGGGAGGATGTGGGTTGAGGTTCAGCAGGGATATGAGCCTTTTTACCCTAATTCAACAATGACACTTATGACTGTTCATGAGAAGTGACCAATGCAACAACTCATAACCATACAAATATCAAATTAACAGTGGAGGTTCCAAAATAAGCATGTGAACATTAGTGCTCACATGGAGCCTCTCAATGCCTACTATGGGGGATTTATATTACGACTCCCAGCACATAATAGTTATGGGAAACAGTAATCTTTTTTCTTTTTTTAATACATGTTCACTATTTCCTACTTGAGCGAGACAGTGTCTAGAATATATGACAGAGCCTTTGATGAAAAAAGATCATCATGTGGCTCTTTCCTCTGTTCCTTCTTATGTTAAGTAATACGGAAGGGAAGATTTCCAGCCCCCCCTCCCTCAATCCTGCCCCCTTTAGTTGCCTTCCTTGACACAGATACATAAGCAATATTCCTTCTCACTTATCCTTGAGGATAGGGTAGAAAGGAAGCATTAATGTGGCAGTAAAATGTAACAGCAAGAGGTATCAGTGGAATCACATGAGAATATGATGAGTGTAGGTAATGCAGCACCTGGAAGAACAAGAAAAATGTACATGGCAACTAGGAAAACTTATCAGGTATAGTAACTGAAAACTAGTCAAAGGCAACAATTTTTCCCCTGAATAATGGTAATGTTAGGAAAGTGACACAGCAAAAATTACCAAGCGGTACATCTCTTCAGCGCATCAGCACTTGAAAGTACTGGGATGGATTGCAAGTGGGAATGTAAATATGACAGTCTTTCCCAGTGAAATGGGCACCTCTGCCAGCTTGCAAAACTATGGTAAGGGATATGAGTTCACTAAAATAATTCCCTCTGCCAGCTTGCAAAACTATGGTAAGGGATATGAGTTCACTAAAATAATTCCCAAGTTAAAGGAACACAATCCGGTGCAACTAAACCATCCACATAAATGCTTATGTAGTTAAAAATAATAGATATACATAAAAAGAAAATTCCTACTTACAACAATATCATAACGAAGTTTTTCTTCATCTGAGAGAGTTTCATGTGTTAGAGGTTCTGAGTTCCTCAGCCACTCATAATCTACATCTGGTATACCAAAAGCCTCACATTCCCAGATTAGGTCAGAGCCTTTAGAAATGAACTGGTCCTGAAGACGAATGGTGAAACTTGGCTTGGCTATGAAAGAACATAAAGAAACTGTAATCTCCAAGGAGAAAGAGAATTCAGTAAAGAGACAGGTATGTTCAAAATAATTCACTTATTTGATCCTCATTCATATATACTTTCCCTTATCTTTTCTTTCTACGTTTCTTAATTCTCTCTATATTTCAATTAAGGCCCGACCTTGATGTGGACTTTTGTATGTGAATGGAGCCTTAAAGAAACTATCAATTAAGGATGACAAACCTTGAATGCTAAGAGAAATGGCACTTTGCAGGGAAGACTTTGTATTCTGAACACGACATATATAA
The DNA here is from genome assembly GCA_038088735.1 of Panulirus argus. Classification (NCBI taxonomy): domain Eukaryota; kingdom Metazoa; phylum Arthropoda; class Malacostraca; order Decapoda; family Palinuridae; genus Panulirus; species Panulirus argus. The sequence goes on from JAYMFT010362926.1 coordinate 5,864, forward strand.
TCTCCCATATCTGACGGTTCTACCTTGGGCAGCACCAATACTCTGTTGTAGTTTAGCATTCGAGAACCTCGTGGAAGCTGCCCATCTCTCCGAGTCCAGTTGTATGATGGAACAGGGCTGTTGGATGAAAGAACAATGTTAATTTTCTCTTTTGTTTTTATGTTAGATAAGATGGCATGGGCAATAGAATGCCTATTCAAAACCATCTCATTTTTCCCCTAAGGCCCAGTCACCTGTTCTTGACACAACCTTGCTGAGGCAGGAAATGATGAATATGTCTCCTGGCGCTACCTCGCTGGCACGGGGGGTGGCAATGTTATTTCCCATGGGGCGGGTTGGCATCAGGAGTGGATGGGGGCGAGCAAGTGTGAATATGTACATGTGTATATGTGTATATGCATGTGTAAGTGTATGTATGTATATATGTATATGTTGATATGTATATATATGTACTGTGCATATATGTGCATGTATATATATATATGTGTGTAAGTGGGGGAATGGTTCTTTCTTCGTCTGTTTCCTGGCGCTACCTTGCTGATGCGGGAAATAGCAATCAAGTATAAAAAAATAACAAGTATAATATAAATATATTTTTCATTTATTTATTATACTTGATTGCTGTTTCCCGCATTAGCGAGGCAGCACCAGGAAACAGACGAAGAAAGATCCATTCACTCACATACACACATATATGCACAGTACATACATATACATATCAACATACCCATATATACATTTATATGCATACACATGCATATAAGCATATACACATGTACATATTCATACCTGCTCACCTCCATCCATTCCTGACGCCACCCCGCCACAAAGGAAATAGCCTCGCTACCACGTGTCAGCAAGGTAGCGCCACATTCGCTCACACTCAGTCTCAAGCCGTCATGTGTAATGCACCGAAAAACAGCTCCCTATCCACATCCAGGCCCCACAGACCTTTTCATGGTTTACCCCAGACGTTTCACATGCCCTGGTTCAGTCCACTGACAGCACGTCAACCCCAGTATACCACATCGTTCCATTTCACTCTATTCCATGCACTCCTTTCACCCTCCTGCATGTTCAGGCCCTAACCTCTGTAGTTTGAACACTCACCTTTATCCCCTTTGCCTTTGTTCAACAGCACTATACATGCATTCCACCAATCCTCATGCACTTCACCATGACCCATACATACACTGAATATTCTTACCAACCAATCAACAACACAGTTCCCCCCCCCCTTTCTTAATAAATTTAACTGCAATAACATCCCACCCACCTGCCCTGCTGGATTTCATCTTCCGCGAGGCTTTTACTAACTCTTCTCTCTCCACAAAACCACTGTCCCTGACTCTCTTGCTTCGCACACCACCCTGACCAATACACCCTACATCTGCCATTCTATCATCAAACACAAACATATATAACAATCCTTCAAAATACTCACTCCATCTCCTCCTCACTCCACCACTACCTGTTATCACTTCTCCCCTTGCCCCTTTCACTGATGTTCCCATTTGTTCTCTTGTCTTGTGTAAATTATTTACCTTCTTCCAAAACATCTTATTGTTCTCCCTAAAGTTTAATGACACTCTGTCACCCAATCTCTCATTTGCCCTTTTTTTCAACCTTTGCATCTTCCTCTCGACCTCCTGCCGCTTTCTCTTATACATCTACCAGTCATTTGTACTCCTTCCTTGTAAGTATCATCCAAACGCCTCTTTTCTCTCTTTCACTAACAACTCTAACATTTCTTCCCAAGACTCACTACCCTTCTGAATCTGTCCACCTCCCACCTTTCTCATGCCACATGCATCTCTCGCATGTGCCATCACTGCTTCCCTAAATACATTCCATTCCTCATCCATTTCCCTCACTTCACTTGCTCTCATTGAAATTACTTGATATTTCTGCTGATATCTGTGTGGTAATTACCGAAATTACTTGATATTTCTGCTGATATCTGTGTGGTAATTAGAGTTTAGGGTGACATCTGGCATCTATATATTCCTCATAAGTAAAGGGAGCATGATAGCCTTCCTGTGCTGGCAAAAAAATTCAACCCCACAACTATTGTGAGGTTTGCCCATAGCTGGTGACCATAACTGTTGCAAGAATAGTCCTTTAAGGGTTACAAAAGGTCAGCAATCTTAAAAGGATGTCTTTCTTATGTCTTGGAGAAGAAATATTTTGGCAAGAAAACCATATCTCCAATTACATAAATAATGTAAGTATTTGGGTTTCATTTCCTTGAATTTTACTTAAAAGGCCAACTTCCTGGGATGTATTATTCCATAAACATGAGATATGCATGTAAAAGGAATGTGACAAATGATTTTCAGAGGCTTTCTACCCCTGTGCAACAAAAAATTCCAATATCCTTCATTTTTTTCCTATTTGTGAAAAAAAAAGGGGGGTACTTTTTTCTCAATAATTCACACTGAACCACTCCTAGTTAAGGAAAAACATCACCTACCAAATTTGCCAATTGTACGTAGGCAACTTACATAAATTTTCATTTAATAACTTTCTCTATTCAATTGATTAGGTGCAGAAAAATGATCGAAATCTCTCTTTTTCTTGTGAATTACAATTTCTACATTTGTAATTTAAGTAAAATACATTCTATACCATACTAGCCAATTTCAAGTATGAGTGATGTAGGTGCTGTGGATGCATGAATGGGTGCACTTTGGGTGGGAGTGGGTATCAATGACTGTGAGTCTCTAGAAAAGGTTTGCAACCACCCACCATGAGGTCACTAGTGGTTACTGAGGACTTCAGGCAGCTCCTTTGTTTCAGATGCCATCTATGGCTTGTCAACAGAGCCTACAGTGCATACAGTATTCAACGTGAGGCAGGAAATTTCAAGTGAAGACCAAAGTTCATAGCATCCTACTACACAACAGTACCTTAACTTCTACAGCACGAGAAGGGTTACGGCTGTCTATGCAGTGGGAAGAGTGGACATTGAGAAGTAAGGATAATTGATGAATTAGACTTAAAAGATAATAAAATCAAAAGTGGGATTCTGAGAAAGTAAAAAACACATGAAAAAGAAAGATGTTAAGAAGATGAAGAGAATGTGCTTGAGAAATGTGAAGGACAGAATACAGAGCTGGGAGCATCAGGTAAGAGTTAGCAGAATGCACAACATTGTGCAGGAATATGAATGCATAGAAATCATGCAAAAACTATACAAGTCTAAATAAAGATTACTGATAAACAAAGCAATGTAAAAGATAAGCCTCTGAGTTATAGATGCTACAAAAAAAAAATGACTATAGTTATATGATAATACTTACTATCCAAAAGCAATGCATTCCAACCTAACATCTTCCCCTCTCACTGGTGCCTCTGGGAAAGCCTTGGGAAAGTTGTTAGCAAACTTCAGTTGCTGGTAATTAGCTGATGGAATAGAAAGCTTTGATAAATTTGCATTTTGCTGATGAATATGCAAAGGGAATGATTAGGTATTGGGGGTAATGTATGTATTTGGTGTACAATGGTGATTTGCAGACAATGGTCACACCAAAAGGAATAAATCTTTGAGCAAAGTGAAAAGGTAAAGGATACTTTTATAAGTCTGGAAGAGTATGCCTTACTTTAAGAAACTGGGCTGTATGTCATGATTCACTGCTGGAACAGGTAATAGATATAATTATGATAGTATAGTAAGAATGAAATCTACAAAATTCAAATGATACATTAATATTAACTGTAATATTGCATATGCACCATGAAATGAGAAAAGAAGGGGTACTGGGTATTTTCAGGCCTGAAAGAACACATAAGAATATACAAACAAGGGAGAAAATTACTGTTAGTTACATGAATAGATGGATGGGAAACAAAGTGAATGACAAGTAGGTATGGCATCCTGGATGAAAAGATTGAAAGTGAAGGATATTTGGAACATCTGCAGCAGGAAGTGCGTTATGTCCATATATACACACAGATTACAAAGAAAGAAGATATGGCTCACAAGAATGACAGGTATCTCTTGATTTTCTATTAATTGGAAATGCAGTTAATAATAATAAATAAACATATATAAAAAGAATCATCATCATGAACTAAATTCATAAAACTACTAAACAGGCAGCCTGATGACAAAATCCATAAAATATACATTTCAAGAAATTCACATGAATCAATCATCAGCTAATATATGTGAAGGAATCACCCTCCCTTGTAAAAGACAGTTTCATAACTTTTCTGTGTAGAAACTAGTAGGCTTCTTGGTTTAACCCAAAAATCAGTGCTGGAGTTTTCAGTTATACCACAATGTCCAAAAGATATGGGGACAGACCCAAATCAAACTAAAATCAAATTGAAAGTGTATATAAGGTTCCACTTTGATATAAAATAGGTTAAAAAACACATGTATGATTTGACTCCCAACTCCAGCAGTAACTTCACATGTTTATCAGGTATACTACCTACAGGATATTTCAGAAATGTACAAAAAAATCAAATAAAGTGTACTGCTGCACAATTTACTTACGATGTGGAAAGACTTCTAATTTAAAAAAAGGGCCATTCTTGCCAATATCAGAGATGCCAGATGCTGTGCTATGAAATACATTGCAGCTGTAGCGACCATTGTCAATGAAGTCCAAATAGGAGAAGTACAAATTTCCATCAAATGAGGCCATAGTTCTTCTATCTTCTTCAACGAAATTAGGAAAGTAATCCCTTGCCCAATAATAGCGCACAACTGTTGAAAAAAATAAAAAATCCACACACTTCTAACATCTATTTCAACATATCCATAATCCATATTCTTTTTGTCTTTATTAATATAAGAGGACAAAAGTCCATATTAGAATTCTTTATATGCATATCCATAGCTTCTTCTATCAAATGGAAATCATTAATGACATCAAAATTCTTAATGTCTATACTGGATATCCTCTCCTTAAGACTATTTGCATTCAAATGATTCATTCATAACATTCTGCTTCAAAAGTGGTTATCAAAATATACTACAGCATCAAAGCACAGCTTAAAATCTTTGAAGAATTCTGTATGTCCAAAGATTTGTTCAACATTCACCTTTGCTTGCTCTGTATACTATACTATATGGCAACTGATTTACTTCAACAGCAATCATACACAACACTTATTTATTTATCTATTATACTTGATCACTGTTTCCCACGTCAGCGAGGTAGCGCCAGGACACAGACGAAGAAAAAAACCCATCCCCCGCATACACACATATATACACACATGCACCGCACATATATATATACATATCAACATATACACATATACATACATACACATATTCACATGTACATATCTAGACTTGCTCGCCCCCATCCACTCCTGATGCCAACCCGCCCCATGGGAAAATAGCACCGCCACCCCCCGCGCCAGCGAGGTAGCGCCAGGAGACAGATGAAATGGCCACATTCGCTCACACTCAGTCTCTAGCTGTTTTGTGTAATGCACTGAAACCACAGCTCCCTTTCCACATCCAGGCCCCACAGACCTTTCCATGGTTTACCCAAGACGTATTATATGCCCTGTTTCAGTCTACTGACAGCACGTCGACCCCAATATACCACATCTCTTCCGTGCACGCCTTTCACCCTCCTGCACTTTCAGGATCCGATCGCTCAAAATCTTTTTTTCACTCTATCCTTCCACCTCCAATTTGGTTCCCCTTTTCTCCTTATTCCCTCAACCTCTGACACATATCCTCTTTGTCAACCTTTGCTCGCTTATTCTCTCCATATGTCCAAACCATTTCAACAAACCTCTTCTGCTCTCTCAACCACACTCTTTTTATTACCACACATCACTCTTACATATATCCCTAAGGATAGGGAAGAAAGAATACTTCCCACGTATTCCCCGCGTGTCGTAGAAAATAACTAAAGGGGCTGGGAGCGGGGGCCTAGAAACACTCCCCTTCTTGCATTTAATTTTCTAAAACAAGAAACAGAAGGAGTCAACCAAGGAGTGCTCATACTCCTCGAAGGCTTAGATTGGGAGTTTCTGAATGTGTGTGCGTATATGACCAAAATGAGAAGAAAGGATATATAGGTAGTATGTTTGAGGTAAGGAACTCGAATGATCTGGCTGTGAGTGAAACGAAGCTCAAGGGTAAGGAGGAAGCATGGTTTGCAAACGTCTTGGGAGTAAAGTCATGGGTTGGTGAGAGGACAAGGGCTAAGGAAGGAGTAGCAATACTCCTGAAGCAGGAGCTGTGGGAGTGTGTGACAGAGTGTAAGAAAGTAAATTCTAAAATGATTTGGGTAAAACTGAAAGTGGATGGGGAGAGATGGGTGATTATTGGTGCTTATGCACCTGGTAATGAGATGAAAGATCTTGAGAGGTAAGTGTTTTGGGAGCAGCTGGGTAAGTATGTAAGCAGTATTAACGATAGGTGATTTGAATGTGAAGGTCAGAAATGCGGCAACTGAAAATATAACAGGTGCACATGGAGTAACCTTGGTGCACCTGGGGTATTCAGTGTTGTAAATGAAACTGGTGAAGAGCTCGTGGAATTGTGTGTTGAAAAAAGACTGGTAATTGAGAATACCTGGTTTAAAAAGAGAGATATACACAAGTATACGTATGTGAGTCGGAAAGATGGTCAAAGGGCATTATCAGATTACGTATTATTTCATAGGCGTGTAAAAGAAAGACTTTTGGATGCAAATGTGCTGAAAGAGGCAGCTGGTGGGATGTCTGATTACTATTCTTGTGGTGGCGAAGGTGAAGATTTGTAAGTTTTCAAAAAAAGAAGAGAAAATGTTGGGGATAAAAGAGTGGTGAAAGTAAGTGAGATTGGAGGGGAGTTTTGTGTGAGGAAATACCAGGAGAAATTGAGTGTACAATGGCAAAAGGTGTGAGCAAATGAAGTGAGGGGAGTGGGTGAGGAATGGAATGTATTTAGGGTAGCAGTGATGACTTGCAAGAGATGCATATGGCATGAGAAAGGTGGGCAGATTAGAAAGGATAGTGAGTGGTGGGATGAAAAAGTAAATTGTTAATGAAAGAGAAAAGAGAGGCGTCTGGACGATACTTACAAGGAAGGAGTGCAAATTACTGAGAGATATATAAGAGAAATCGGCAGGAGGTCAAAAGGAAGGTGCAAGGGGTGAAAAAGAGGGCAAATTTGAGTTGGAGTGAGAGTATCATTGAACTTTAGGGAGAATAGTAAGATGTTTAGGGAGAAGAGTAGGGTGTTTCAAAAAGACGTAAATAACGTGAGTAAGACAAGAGAACAAATGGGAACAAAGGTGAAGGGTTAAGTGATAACAAGTAGTGATAGAAAGAGATAGAGTGAGTATTTTGAAGGACTGTTGAATGTGTTTAATGACAGAATGGCAGATGTAGGGTGTTTTGGTCGGGGTGGTGTGCGAAGTGAGAGAGTCAGGGAGAGTGGTTTGGTGAGGAGAGAAGAGGAAGTGAATGCTTGCAGAAGATGAAATCCGGCAAGGTGGTGGAATTGGATAGCATTGCGGTTGAATTTATTAAGAAAGTGGTTGACTGTGTTGTTGATTGGTTGGTAAGGATATTCAGTGTACGTATGGATTATTGTAAAGTGCCTGAGGACTGGCAAAATGCATGTATAGTGCCACTGTACAAAGGCGAAGGAGATAAAGGTGAGTGTTCAAACTACAGAGGCATAAGTCTGTTGAGTATTCCCGGATAATTTTATGGGAGGGTATTGACTGATAGGGTGAAAGTACGTACAGAGCACCGGATTAGGGAGGGGCAGTGCGGCTTTAGAACTTGCAAAGGATGTGTGGATCAGGTGTGGACTCCCGTGGTGTAGTGGTTAGCGTTCCTGACCGTGACGCATTCACGGGCCGCCCAGGGTCGAACACATAGGTTCGAATCCTGGTTGCGGCAGTCGGTCCAGAGTCAACCCAACTGTTCATCTACCCCTAGGGTTGGTAGATAAAATGGGTACCTGGCTCAGGCTAGGGTATATATATAAAGCGCTTATGGGATGGCCTTGATCAGGGCCTTAGCTGCCCGTGCCGTCTCAGCTAACATAGAAAAAAAATTGAATAGTGTATGTGAGAAATGCTTAGAAAAAGAGATGGATTTGTATGTGGCATTTATGGATCTGGAGAAGGCAGATGATAGAGTTGATAGAGATTCTCTGTAGAAGGTCTTAAGAATCTATGGTGTGGTAGTTAAGCTGCTAGAAGCAGAGATTTTTTTTTTTTTTTCAAGGGGGCATGTGTACGAGTAGCAAGAGAGGAGAGTGATTGGTTTCAGTGGAGTTCGGTCTGCGGCAAGGGTGTGTGATGTCATCATGGTTGCTTAATTTGTTAATGAATGGGGTGATTAGGGAAGTAAATGCAAGTCTTGGAGAGAGGGGCGAATATGCAGTCTGTTGAGGATGAGAGGGCTTGGGAATTGAGTCAATTGTTCTTCGCCGAGGATACAGCTGATTCGACTGAAAAACTGCAGAAGTTGGTTAATGAGTTTGGAAAAGTGTGTGAGAAGGAAGTTGACAGTAAATGTGAATAAGAGCAAGATTATTAGGTTCAGCAGGGTTGAGGGACAAGTTAGTTGGGATGTAAGTTTGAATGGAGAAAAATTGGAGAAAGTGAATTGTTTTAGATATCTTAGAGTGGACTTAGCAGCAATTGGAACCATGAAGGTGGAAGTGAGTCATAGGATGGGGGAGGGGGCGAAGGTTCTGGGAGCGATGAAGAATGTATGGAAAGAGAGAATGTTAACTTGGAGAGCAATAATGGATATGCTTGAAGGATTAGTAGTTCCAACGATATTACATGGTTGTGAGGCCTGGGCTATAGATAGGGTTGTGTGGAGGAGGGTGGATGTGTTGGAAATGGAATGTTTAAGGACAATATGTAGTGTGAGATGGTTTGATCAAGTAAGGAATGTAAGGGTACAAGAAATGTGTGGTAATAAAATGAGTGTAGTTGAGATAGCAGAAGAGGGTGTGTTGAAATGGTTTGGACACATGGAGAGAATGAGCGAGGAAAGGTTGACAAAGAGGATATATAAGTATCTGTCAAAGGCAGAGGGAACAAGGAAAACCAGGAGACCAATTTGGAGGTGAAGAATGGAGTGAAAAAGATTTTGAGCTGTCGGGGCCTGAACATGCAGGAGGGTAAAAGGTGTGCATGAAATAAAGTGGAATAGAATGATGTGATATACTGGGATTGACATTCTGTCAATGGACTGAACTAGGGCATGTGAAACATCTGGGGTAAACCATGGAAAGGTTTGTGGGGCTTAGATGTGCATAGGAAGCTGTGGTTTCAGTGCATTACAAATGACAGCTAGAGTGTGAGCAAATGTGGCCTTTTTTTTCCATCTGTTTCAGGGTGCTCACTCTCATCATTCTCATTCTTCCATCTCTGAAAACATTAAACACCCATGGTAACATTATGCTGCTGTGGTACATTCCCACATTTAAGTTATGCCACTCACTGATACTGTATCACCATATACTGCAAGACATACACTACTTCCATTACTAAAACTCTTAACAGCATTCAGAAGTATTTCATGCACATAATAAAATCAAAATTTCCCATAGTTTTCTTCAATTAACTTTATTGTGTATCTTTTCTAACCCCAAAAGTGTTTTGTATAATTTCTTTTTTTCTTTAATGATTATTAATCTAGCAGCTAATATCTTTTATGTTTTGCTTTCATTTTAAATGAATGAAGTTTAGTTATCCAACTGCAGGTGATATTGTTATGTAGTTTATAGACTACAGGGAATGTTAGTTTCGGGACCTTGGCAGAGATAAATGTTCCAGTCTCTCTATCTTAAGTATTACAATCTTCATATATAACTGTCCTCACAATGTCCAAGTAAGCAATATTCATAATTTTGCAGGCCATTGATGTATGGACAGGTGTCTGTCTCACATTTGTGTTCGGGGCGCTGCTGGAGTTTGCGTTAGTCAACTATGCCTCCAGGTCAGACATCCATCGTGAGCAAATGAAGAAGCAACGGAGGCAGTGGGAGTATGAGCACCAGGCAGCCCTTGAAGCTGAACACATGGATGCTGATGGTCCAACTACCTTCGCCATGGTGAGCTTGGGGTTGGTAGGTGGTAGTTGATGCAAGGGAATCAAGAGGGGATGTTCAGGGATGAAGAACAGCTGTTTGATGGATGTTATATGCAAAAGTAGCAATTACATAAATTTCTAAGAGGTGGATTAAACCTGTGTAATGGACCTTAAGCAGCACATTCACAGTGTAGCTGTTTAAGGGTTCTTGATAGGGAGAGTACAGGTCTTTGATATACATATACCTTAAACGTACAGTAGAGCTGTCTGAAGGTCTTTGAAGGGGAACTACAGTTGTTTAGTGAACCTGAAGTGGGAAGGTACATCTGTTCACTGGAAATAAAGTTTGATGGTTCATTTTTTCAAATTCAGGTCTCTCCATAGACTCTATTTGGACAAATAACTCTAAGTTAGAGATAAAGTATAGTAGGAAGTACTTTTATTTAAGTTTCAGATTAAAGATATCAGTTAGTATATTGCATTAACATGAACCATAGACTTTTTATGACTTCAAAAGTTTTTATATAGCATATAGTCCTAATCTTATATATTCCTGCTGTATTCTTGAGTCCAATTTTGTGTTAGAAAAGGCTTTCTGTATTTCTATTCTTTATCTTTAGATCTCTTTGTTTTACAGTAGTTCTCTGTTGTCATGACTCTTCCTTGGCTGAGTGCATTTTTTTTATACAACGATAGATATGGCACAGGCCATTTCAAATGAAAGAAATGAAATGAGAGGAAAAGACTATAGAAATGAATCAGGGCTCTGAAGGTGTTTGAAGACCTGACTGTTTAAGGGTAGAAAGGTTAAGTAAAAAAAGGAAGAGAATTTCAAAGAATAGCTATTTGAGGGAAGAAGTAGGTCAGTTTTTGAGTGGCTGGTTTCCACACAGAAACTGTAGGAGGCAGCAGCCAGACATGTGCCTTGCATCCAAGCCTTAGGGATGGATATATATGTAAATAGCTCATAAGAACAATGGCCAAAGTAATAACTGTAGAAAAGAGAAAGAGCAAAATACAGCAAGGGAAGAGGTGATGCCAGGAAACAGAAAGCTTTTGATTTCACTCTTCATGATAAAGAAATGGAGGAAGAGCTACTTAGATGTGTGACCAGTATCCCATACAAAGGTGCATACAACTCCTATAGATATGAAGCAGCTATTCACAAGAAAAATTAATATAGCACCTATGCAACACCCCTAGCTTTTGGAAGCAGGCTTTCTGATATTGGATGATATGGGGCTTCCAGGATATAGTGAAGCATATGGTTGTGCCCAACATGTTGTGTTATTACATAGATTAATTGTGGTGTTTTGAAAATAAACTAAGGGAAATAAATTATCATTAGATAGGGATATTGGGAGAAATTGCATTTTAGCACTATTAAATGTTATTAGGTTACTGCTTTCGTATTCTGTGATGCTATACAAGTCTGAATTAAGAGAAGAAATATGTTCATCTGAGAAAGACAGCGAGTATTAAAAGGAGATGAGAAAAATTGAGTTGAATTATGTGAATTGGAATTATTTAAATAAGACTGGACAGGGTTAGAAGTAGAAGTGAGATCATTTCTTGAGAGAAGAAAGAGAGTAAGTAATAGGACAGAACCTTAAGGAATAACATTATTGAAAGAATAGGAGGAAGAAATCATTCCATTAATGATTACTGCAATGGAACAGCCAGAAGAAATTATGCACTAGGAACAGAGAGAAGCAGAAAAATCAAAGGAAGGGATTTTAGAAAGAAAATACTAATGCCACACTATTGAATGCTTTGGGGATATTGAGGGTTTAACCTATTTAGGCAGTAATTGTTTCTGATATTACACTGACTGTCCTTATTTCATCTATCTCTTGAAGATAAGTGTACCTGAACCCTACTTCTCTTAGGATGATTGTCCATCATCTTTGATTATGAAGGATATCCAGAGGTCCTAATTCTACATAAGCTACATGAATATGTTTTCCAACTCGACAAAACTAAATTCTTCTGTGTTCTGATTCAAAGGCTTCGTCCCTTCCTTTTTCCAAAGTCTTCCCAAAATGGTATCTTCCCTGACCAAATTTTTCCCAGGTTCAGTGCCTCCTTTTCCTGGATATGAGGAGTGTCTGCTTAATTTAACCCTTTTCTATGGCTAAGTGTTCCCAGATTCTAAATCTCAGAGGGCTAGCTGCCTTCTTTTCCCAGCTCTTAATGAGTTAAGTGCTCCTTATCAGAACTGTACTTACACTGAAAGCTTGTTGTGATTTTGTCTGGGCTTATCCTCCTCCATATAGGATACTCCCTTATCCTAGCACTTGTATAGCAAAGTGTCATCATGTACTAATTCTTCATAGATTAAGTGTTCCATTGTTCTACTCTTCCTAGGGTCATTTTCCTCTTGTCTGAAATCTGCATAAACTGCCGTGCTCTAATTCAGCCAAGGAAAAGTTTCTTCCTTTCCCTATTTTGTTATTATTCCACTATTAAGATGGTTTTCATAACTTAAATGTGACTAAGGCATTTCCTTTTTTATATATTGTTCAGAATTGTATTAATGTAGTTGCAACCCATGATTTTTCTTGCTATAGTCTGCAAGTGGACTGGCATGGACTAATAATAACTTTTTTAACTTGGTATTTAATTTGTTGAAGTTTGGCTTAATGTTCCCTTTTATTGAATACACTATAACTTCATGTAGCTTGTATAACAATACATTTGCTAAAAGCCTGATTACTTACAGCATTATACTGCAGTCTGATTACCTGTAGTAAAGTTGTTAATGTCTGTCAAAACTTGATACCTTTAGTCTAAGGACCTGTCGTTTGGTATCTATTACCCCAGTGCATGGCAACCATAGCAGTTAGCTCTTAACCCTGTAGCTTTAATACTTGGAGCTGTGATCAGTAATCTGGAAACCTAGAGCCATGATGTGTATCCTTGTATGCCCTGTAGCCTAGCTGGTTCGCTTGTTTAAGTTGTTTTTAGGTTAGTCAATACTGGTGCTGGTGTTAACAGAAGCCTCTGATGCGGACCCATGGGGACGGTCTCTCCCTGGACAAGGCGCGGCAGTGTGAGATCCACATGCATCCTCAGCCGCCACGTCGCTGCTGTGGGTCCTGGCTCTCCAAGTTCCCCAGTAGGAGCAAAAGGATTGATGTCATCTCTAGGATCACCTTCCCGCTTGTCTTCGCCCTCTTCAATGTAGTGTACTGGAGCACCTACCTCTTTCGCGAAGAGGAAGAGGCACCACCTCAGCCATAGGCAAGAGGCAACCAGCAGTCCCATGGACAAGTAAGGGGAAGTGGGCAGACCCATACACACATAGAGGATATAAATTATTTCCTCCATTGTAAGAGGAAATTGGTATTCTTGTATGTGCACAGCTCACATCCCTGCAAACAGTCAGAGGGAAGTGTATAGCCTCTGATAGTAAGGGGAAGCAGCCTGTTAACGCTCATCTGGAAGACTAGATCATGTAGATATCTATCAACATGAATTAACAAGAAGAGTGGTGAACTCTTCATTCATGATATGTTTATCTTTAAGTAATGTAAAAATGGATAAATAGATTGTAAGTGAAGAGCAGAATTAAGAGGAACTGAGCATGAAAATATCTGAAGTTCTTACTGCATAAACATCAGAATCAAAAGTTGATATACAAATACATGTTGCATATCTTTTGTTAAAGCAGTGATACCATGTCTGTTAACCTCCCAAGTGCAGTGAAATGTTTTTCAGCAGTTAAAATTACTTGAGGAGTTTCTAGAAGCATATATGGGTATGTATAGTAAAAAATGAACATATGGAAAGGAAATTTTGGAAACATTTTGGTATGATACAGCAAATTATGAATATGAATTGAGCATCATAACAAGAAGCCTCACTCAATAAACCATGCTTTATGGTTCCTAAGATATTATGCACTAGGACATGCAACTGTATATGAAGAGCTGCAATACTGTACACCAAAACATGCAGCTTTATGTTAGAAAGTGCAAAATTGTTGACCAAAGTACTGTCAAAAATTGACAGGTGCAGACAAAGATAAAAGACAGAGATGCATTAAGACATGTTAAAGTGTGCTTTGTGACTTGCAGCTGTATTTTGTGGAAGGTTTGAGTAATTCTAGATTATAACCTGTACTTTAAGACATGAAATATTGTATACCAAGACATTAGAAATATATACCAAGACATGTAACCATGCTTTAAGACAGCCATCATTGTAGACAAAGACATCTAGTAATATTTTAAGATATGCAACTGTTTGCAGAGACATTCAACATAGAATAGCAACACATTCAGCACTTTACACCTACACTCTAATAGTTCTCATCAAGGGATGATTTGACATGATACACTGAACACACAAGCCTAATACAAATATCTAATATCTTACCGGGTTCAAGAATGTCACTTAGAATTATTTTATTGAATTAAAAATTCAAGAGGTTTATTTTATTGAATTGAAAACTCAAGAGTATCCATAATTGGTGAACCATATCACCCAGTTCACCATTTTATTTTAATGCATATAATGGTGATTTAGTTCATGGTTTTTCTTATGATGCACAAAATAATATTTGCCAGGTTCTTGGTAAATGAGATGTGTGTTTTTGGAGCACAGACTGCTATAAAAGAAACAGTAATGAGAGACAGGAATGAAATATGAAGAAATAATCGTTTGAGAGTACAGGGGGTCCTTACATAATGACAGGGTTATGTTCTCAGCAATCTGTCCTTAGAGCAGAATGTCGTTGTATGAGTAATTGAAGCTCACATTATAAGGGGGTTACATTCCAGACCAGAAATTTACCCAGCATAATTCTCATGAATGGACTATATTCAAAATAGCTTACCATCTTTGTACCACACTCTCTCATGATGTAAATCATACTTTCAGATTTAGTAACTGTTGCCATTTTGCTAGTAAACTGGACAGTGTGTACCACATATACTTGAGCAACCAGCGATCTCAAGTACCTGTTGACCCAAGATTTTTGGTCAGAATATCCCTTATTTACTATATATCTCATATAACAGTCAACCTTAGTTTTTCAGAGGCCTAAGAATACTAAAGTAACTGAGCTAAAGTAACTGAGAGTTGCTTACTAAGCAAATGATAAAACTCAGACATAACAAAAATTAATCATTTACAGTTGTATTTATATTATTTGAAAAGTTTATATACAGTTTGTTATGGACTTATATCCAGGATTCACTATGGGGAATGGTGAGTGTCATTTAGCAAAACTCACTGCCTAATGCAGTTACAGATATATAGATCTGCATTACCTTTATGAATGAAACAGTGACCATGTCTCACCTTTATTATGGTGAATATACAACAATATCTTCAACAGCACGGGGAGCCTGGTTGGTAAACAAAATATATCATCTCCTGGTGGTCTTGCTTTTACCATGTCATCATCCAAAACCTCAAAAGTTTTATCATAGAGAATGAGATGCCAATTTTATCATAATGTAACTTATGCAAGAAAAAAAGATAATACAGGTATTGTACCAAAGTTAAAATACAGATTACTTTAGCAGAACTCACTCTTTGTGGAGCTGTGTGTGTCACTTTCATTTCCCACCAAGGAACACTGCTTCCTACAAAGGAACACTGTTTTCTCTCTGTCTATGGGCTTGTTGTTTTCCTAAAGTACAGCTTTCTATTAATAACTCAGATTACCAATGTTTCGATAACATTACAGTAAAATTATTGATAAGGTTTCAAAGATAAATGTAGTTTGTGTTTGGTCAACACTGCCATAACCACTTCAATCACCACATAACTCATATTTATAATGGTACATGTTAATTCTAGCATCAGTCATCACACACATACCCACTGTCTGCAGAATGGTGCACACCACCTTCACTTCCCACTAAGGAACGCTGCTTACCCCATAGGAAAGTTGCTTCGTGTTGTTTTCCTGAAATATATTGCTCCATTGATAACTGAAAGAAGTAATGATTCTTACTGAGAATGCTGATGATGGGGGATTGAGGAAGATGGGGTGGTGGAATGAGACTGAGGTGGAGTGAATGGTTTATTAAGAATTCCAAAGTAAGATTATCCATTTAGTATGTGATATTTGTTCATTAGTGTTAGCCATTATATTACCTTTTTCAACATTTTCAAGTTATGGCACAGTAAGAAAATAAGATTTCGATGTTCTTTACAAGATGACCATCAGTGGCTGTAATACAATAAGAATCTAATGTTACTTTGCTTTGATATCATTGTAAAAGGCATTACAATATATTTTAATGTTTTTGTTATTGATTGAAATATTAAAAAAATTATTCTTTTTCTTCTAAATCTGCCATTATTGCAAAAATGAGTATTGTTTTACAGATTTCTATCCTTATTCTCAGATGTCTGTATAACAAAACATTGCTGTGTGAGGTGTCATCCTATGGGGACCCCTTGCATACACACAAGGCAATCATTGTCAGTATGTAAATTTATTTACTTATGATTACCCAAAGACTTCTTTATATGAAAAAGTATCAGAACATCTTTTTATGGGTCCCTTCAGCTCAAGGCTGCACTGCTTCCACTAGCAGGAAAATGTGAACTCCTTTGGACTGAGAATTTCTTTGATGAGACTGTACTCACGATGATATAGCCTAACCAATGACTTTTCACTCACACTATAACCTCTTTCAGGTGGAGTCCAGTAACACGTTAGTAATATATATATATATATATATATATATATATATATATTTTATTTTATTTTTATTATACTTGATCGCTGTTTCCCGCGTCAGCGAGGTAGCGCCAGGAAACAGACGAAGAAAAA